>JAECUM010005312.1:0-91507 GCA_016617855.1 Megalonaias nervosa
TTGATGTAACTGAAGCAACCTGAAAAACATGAACAGTATGAAATTTGTTGATTTAAACAGGACACAGAATTTCAGATATCCTATTAAAGATGTTACCTAGAGCGTAGCATTTCATATAAGAAGTTGTTTTGGTTCCCAGCAGGGATGTTATCATCTATAAAGTTAATGTTTTTGTTCTACATGTTATCTGCACATAATTGGCAAAAGGACTTGAATTTATATGCGACAATAAGGATCTTATTCATTTGTCATTTGTTCTGAAAGATGTATGAGTATCGGAACTCTATTTTTGTGTAATTTTCTTTCACCAGGAAATATTGGTTCCAGGAACAGATGTCATAGGGGAAGTAATATGCAGGCTTTGGTCGATTGTTACATTTTTTATGCTCGTGATACGATTTTTGTCTAAAATTAGGACTAGTCCTTTAATTCACTGTTAGTTAGTATCAGATGGTTATTGTAAAAAAAAAATAGTTACACTGATGTTTATTTTGTCATGAACTTGAACTGTGAGAGATAGTGTTAAGAAGGTCGTGGTTCTGAGCGAAGATGCATCGCTTGAAAGAAACGAGTGTAGGTACCTTATATAGGAACCACCTCACGTGAGCAACGATTTAAGAATAAATCTGCTAAACTGCAATACCTAAAGATGAAGAGATTTTAAATGATATACATGGATATAATGTGACGTGTACAGATGTGTAAGAAACCAACTACATATGACTCAGGCATTTACAAAGAGAAATATATAAATTGGTTCTGAGCACGGATGCTAAAATAGATACGGTACTTCATAGCCCAGGCGAATAACTCTTTGATGTAACTGAAGCAACCTGAAAAAACATGAACAGTATGAAATTTGTTGATTTAAACAGGACACAGAATTTCAAATATCCTATTAAAGATGTTACCTAGTGCATAGTATTTCAAATAAGAAGTTGTTTTGGTTCCCAGCGAGGATGTTATCATCTATAAAGTTAACGTCTTTGTTCTACATGTTATCGGCACATAATTGGCAAAAGGACTTGAATTTATATGCGACAAAAAGGATCTTATTCATTTGTCATTTGTTCTGAAAGATGTATGAGTATCGGAACTCTATTTTTGTGTAATTTTCTTTCACCAGGAAGTATTGGTTCTAGGCACAGATGTTCTAAGGGAACTTGCAGTAATGAACAGACTTTGGTCGATTGTTACATTTTTTATGCTCGTGATACGATTTTTGTCTAAAATTAGGACTAGTCCTTTAATTCACTGTTAGTTAGTATCAGATGGTTATTGAAAAAAAATAGTTATACTGATGTTTATTTTGTCATGAACTTGAACTGTGAGAGGCAGTGGTAAGAAGGTCGTGGTTCTGAGCGAAGATGCATCGCTTGAAAGAAACGATTTAAGAATAAAGCTGCTAAATTGCAATACCTAAAGATGAAGAGATGTTAAATGATATACTTGCAGATAATGTGACGTGTACAGATGTGTAAGAAACCAACTACATATGACTCAGGCATTTACAAAGAGAAATATAGATATTGGTTCTGAGCACGGATGTTAAAATAGATACGGTACTTTATAGCTCAGGCGAATAACTCTTTGATGTAACTGAAGCAACCTGAAAAACATGAACAGTATGAAATTTGTTGATTTAAACAGGACACAGAATTTCAGATATCCTATTAAAGATGTTACCTAGAGGGTAGCATTTCATATAAGAAGTTGTTTTGGTTCCCAGCAGGGATGTTATCATCTATAAAGTTAATGTTTTTGTTCTACATGTTATCTGCACATAATTGGCAAAAGGACTTGAATTTATATGCGACAATAAGGATCTTATTCATTTGTCATTTGTTCTGAAAGATGTATGAGTATCGGAACTCTATTTTTGTGTAATTTTCTTTCACCAGGAAGTATTGGTTCCAGGAACAGATGTTATAAGGGAACTTGCAGTAATGGACAGACTTTGGTCTATTGTTGCATTTTATATGCTCGTGATACGATTTTTGTCTAAAATTAGGGCTAGTCCTTTAATTCACTGTTAGTCAGATGGTTATTGTAAAAAAAAATAGTTATACTGATGTTTATTTTGTCATGAACTTGAACTGTGAGAGGCAGTGGTAAGAAGGTCGTGGTTCTGAGCGAAGATGCATCGCTTGAAAGTTAGGTACCCTACATAGGAGACAGCTCTTGTGAGCAACGATTTAAGAATAGAGCTGCTAATATGCGTGGAGATAATGTGACGTGTAGAGATGTATATGAAAACAAATATATATGACTCTGTCATTTACAAAATATATAAATTGGTTCTGAGCACGAATGTTAAAATTTAGCATACGTTCAGAAGCCTTTCGTGTAAATTAAACATGTAAAGAAGGAACAAGATGAAATTTGTTGATTTATACACAACTCACATAAGTTCAAATATCCTAACTATAGTATGATAAAATATATGTGAGGTTGTTTTGGTTCCCATCGAGGATTTTATCATTCATGATGTGAATGCCCATATAAATTGACGTCTACAAATGTGAAGGAAACCCAATATATATTTCTCATGCATTTACAGAGAGAAATATACTAGTTGGTTCTGTGGAAGTATTCTAAAATTAAAACGGTAGGTTGATGTGAAGAAAGCCCAATACATTTTACTTAGGCTCATACAAACACAGATTTAAGTTAGTTGTTGATACGGGTGCTAGGAATCATACGGTACTACATAGCACATGTCCATATATCTTTGAAGGAACTTGAAACAAAAGAACTTTATGATATTCCTTGACTTATGTACATTTATAGACTAGACTATATTTATTATTTTGTTGTAGAGAAGCACGAATCTAGAGGCTGGGTTAAAGTACTAATGCAATAATCTGAGCGCTATTGCATACCTTATTTTAGTAGGTACTACATGAGTAAAAGCGCTTAGTGAAATTCCTAGATTGATCATGGACGCAGAATTTGAATTAACTTGGGTATGATTTTGACTATTGCTAGATAATGCCTTTAATTGTTTTGGTTCCTAGTGAGAATATTATGATCGCTTATGTAAATGCTCGTATTCCACATATTATGGGTACAGGATTTAAAAACAAATAAATAAAAAACAGTCGTGAATTTGTAACGGGCTATAGGGATCTTATCCTTGACAATTCGTCTGAGATCTATATGCGAGACTTATCAAAAATTTTAAACATTCTGAAACCAGTGGGGTTAGTTAGAGGTGAGGATGGTGTAAGGAAGTCTGCAATACAAAATATAATTACGTCCATTGTACTAGTTGTTTGTTTGATGTCATAGTTTAACCATATTAATCTAGGATTCCAAAAGGTCCCTTAATTTCACCTGAATTTTGTGCAGGCACAATATGTTCTGTAAGGTGCGGTAGCTCGTGTGATTATTTAATTTCTATCGCGGATATATCTAAATGAGAGAGAGAGAGAGAGAGAGAGAGAGGTTTGTCAGATTCACTGTTGCTCGGTGTGTGCGTGCGTGGCATGTGTGTGTGTGTGTATGTGTGTGTGTGTGTGTGTGTGTGTGTGTGTGAGAGAGAGAGAGAGAGAGAGAGAGAGTCACTGTTGATATCATATTTAGTAGTAGAAATAAGTTTTTACTTGCTAATGGAAAATTTAACATGAACAATGATAGCTCCAAGTTGAGATTTAATATTTTGCAAACACATTTTCTCTGTAAATGTAAGAAAGGTATGTGATGATTTTGTCATGTTGCATTGAAATATCAAATATGAGAGAGAGAGAGAGAGAGAGAGAGAGAGAGAGATGTTTTCATATGCCTTCGCTTTAGCCGTGAGAAATAGAAGAAAAATTACTTTACAATGAAATATTGTTAAAAATCACTTTACAAAGAAATATTGTTATTTCACTTTACTTGAAGAGACAGGGGTAACATTTATTAGCTCTTTTGTTGTTGTTGTTGTTGTTGTTGTTCTTTGTGCAATTGTTAATAAAGGGAAATTACTCTTGAATTGGTTCCCAGCGTGGATGTTTGGCAGTGGTTCCAGCTGTGGACTTCCGGTTCTTCTTACGGATGTGCACTGCAAGACACTGTTGGCCTTAGGTCACAATTAATAGTCCCAGTCTATTTTTAGATCATTTTTTTCCTGTCTCCGTTTGGTGGTGATACAAGAGTTAGATTTAGGCATTCTTGGTAAGGATTTAAAGGCAATTGTTTATTCTTTAGAATATGAGCTTATGGTGTGGTTGTCTGTGTGTATTTCGGCGACAGTGCACAGTGAGTAATAAGGCCTTGGTGATGATCCGGAAGTGAAATCTGTGTTCCATTGCATGGTGTTTTGTTTACAATTCAGCCTCTCAAAAATAAGCAGGTCAACCCTTGACAAGAACTTCACCGTGAAGTCATCTTTGAAGGTATTTTAGATTGACATATGATTTGTATTGATTGTCACACAGTGGAAAGTTCAGTACTGAGAAACAAATGTAGAGAATATATAGTAAAATTAATTGTGTTCTATGGCCTGTTGAAAATCAGACAAGACCGGAAGTTCGTACTTTCGTTTTGGGACGATTGTGTCGACACCATTGGTCGCATAAAACTATTAATTTAATAGTAGTTTTATATAACTGCATTCATCAAAGCCGATAATTTTCAGTCTGCAGTTTTTTTTTTTAGTGTAATCGTGGTGGCTGAATATTGGGTGGTGAGGCTTAAAAAGCGTGGTTCTATTTGGGTAGTGATACTGGTGGGAGTGGAGTTAAAATAGTCAAAACAAAATGCAGTACATCTACCCCACCCCACCCAGTCCTCCAGACACATCATTCATATCAGGGTCGAGGTCTGATATCACCTATTCACAAAGCTGAATAATTGTTTGCAAACGGGTCTGTCTGCAACGCATCAGTGAACATTTAAAAGACTGGTAATTCTCACTTGAACAACCGTCGCCTGTAGGGACCTTGTGGCGATATGTACAGAATATTTCTGTATCAAATCGTATGTTTGACAATTTGCAAATCCGTGTAGAATAACACAACCCGTTGTGGCCTCAGAACAACATATGTCTATTTTATGTATAAGTATTCAACACTATGCTACTTTTACCATAACTAATAGACCTCTGTTGCTTCTGGTTAAACATTAACCCACCTTATTTCATTAAATCTTGCAAGGTTTCATCATAGGGTAAATCACTCCATTTAGCATATTAGTAATGTAAACAAACCGATGTTAAGGGAAGAAAGCATCTGTAAGGCTAAATAATTTGGGATGTTTTACATTATAATATTTTCATTGAACAAGCAAATGCAACTTTTGTACAACTGAGTGAAGTTTTCAGTCTACACAGGACCATTGCAAGTTTAAACTGGATGAAACGTCACCCCAGGCCAGCAGTGCATTTGCCTCCCCACTCAGAAAATAATACTGCAAGCTACATGAAATGTAGGCTGATAAATTTGACCCTTCCTCCATGACGATATTGACTGGCGGTTTAGGGGCTGATATTGCCTGATCATTAAAACTTGCAAAAATTGTCAGCCAGTTGTCTGCATACATTGGTGTACATTTATACACTTACCGGGATTTCTCGCAGCTGTGGAGCTACTGGCAGCTGAGTGATTCTTTTGGTGACAGGTATATTATATTTCTGGAGCAAATCCTATGTTTAGCAACTTGTAAATCCATGGGGAATAGTACTACCCTCTGTCCTGTGGCCATTTTGAATTTTGTGCTAGATATGGCTGTTACCAAATACTGGTAAGTGACTAAGTGTAGGCAGGTGCATTCTGGAAAGATTTGCATGCAACAAATTGCAAATTTTAATGAACAGGTGACATCAGACCCACATATTGTCCATCAGTATCAACACAAGATTTGGGGGATTGATTTATCGCACTACATGACATGCCCCCCCCCCCATTTTTAGTGCCCTGGGTGGTTGCCTATATTGCCTTCCCTTCCAATGGCCCTGAATCTACACTTTCATAGTTATTACAAGAAGTATCTTTACTACATAAGTTAGTAGCAAACAGACCATGCAAACAATTCACTAATTCTTCAGAATATCTTCCAGAGTTTGGTCAGTATCAAGGGGGTTGGGGGCAGGTAACTGTGGTCTGAGGCCCGACATCCAGTGTCCATTTTTTTATTTACTGGCTACACTTGGTTGTTGCCGAATACTGGTAAGTGCTTAAACTGTGTGCTGGTGTGTTCCTGATAGATTTGTTTGCAGCAGATTTACACACTTTAATGAAAAGTTGTCATCAGACCGACAAATCACCCATCAGTATCAACACAGGTTGGGTGGTACCGTATCGAACTAACCTTTGTCATACATAAATATAGATTTACACTCAATAATATTAATATTCTTTTGTCATATAAACCTTTGTCTTTCAGACTTGTGGAAAAATTAGTTTTCTTTGAATTGAAATGTTACCATTCACATTTATTGGAATTAGTCCAGTAAGGGACTTTTGACTATTCCAGATTTCAAAAGTTATTTCAAGACATGTTAACATTATATTTTTCTTTAAAAGAAGGTTGCTTTAACAGTGTATGTTTCTGTGTTAGTGCACATGTGTGTGTGTGATATGAGAAATAGAAGGATTAGAATAAAGGATTAGAATTTGTGAATGAATTCATGATAAATATATCAAGACCTCATTATTAAGTTTAGAGCTATCAGCAGGAATTTGAAAATTAATTACAGTTCAGCATTTCCTCCAAATGAGGAATTTTGGGTGCATGGGTTTAATTTTGAAAATTGTTTGGCTAGGACTAGGTTCTGAGGTCCAGGTATAAAGCATGGACCCTTATTATAAAAAGCTGTGTATGTTCCATGAAAAGGAGATTCCTGTTTCAATCTAATATTCACCCACTGATGACTCAATGTTATAACAAGAATTTGACCAAAACTCCAGAGTTTACAAAAATACAACATTGTAGTCTTCAAGTTTGGATATTTTAGTATTTAGGAGTTCATACAAAGTTTCTTACAACATTCACCTCACAAGTAACCAAAATCATAGATATTTAGATATTTTATCATCAATCATAAATCAGATATTGTAAACTGTTTCAAAATATAACATTGTGGATTTTTTTTTGACAGTGTACAGAAATATCATTAAATTTGTTTGAAATTTTAAAATTGATATTTCTGATGCAAGTCTGCATATTCATTGAAAATTAATGAAAGCAATTAATTTGCCATTACAGAAATTATAAAAATGTTAAGCTGTGCATGCATATATATATATATATATATATATATATATATATATATATATATATATATATATATAATACAAAATTGTGCATCTAATATTAACCCATAAATCTCTTTTCCTAGACACCAGATTTGAATGTCATGAAGTTGTAGGAGAAGACCTTTATAACGATGGCAGAAAAGAGAACAGGTTAGAACTTGAGTTTTCTGTTCATAATAATAATAATAACATATTGACAGTTTAAACATTGAAGTTACACTGAAGACAGATACAAATTATTAGATAAATGGAGTTCATTCAGACAACAGCTAATAATATATTATTTTCATGTAGAAAGCTAATTTTGTAAACTTGCACACCCCAACATAAATACAAGTTGCTAATTCTCATATTCAACACAAATTCAAGCAAATTTTGTACCGCACTGAACCTTGAAGATGGCATTAGTGTCTGCATCAGAACATCTTTGCATCAGTACTTTAGAGCCATTATTGTGCTGACATGCCATTAAATGGTTAATACCTTCATCAGCTATATAAATTTATTGCATGAACATTTTCATAGTCTGATTACATCACAACCATTCATGTTTCTTTCATGGTTTCATGGTATTGTGATGGGCTAAGGGTGCTAATCTTGCAATACATGAGACACTCTTGGTTGTGATTTGGGTTCAACTTGTGACCATGTAGGCTTTATGCTCCTTGTTTAAATACTGTTCTGCTGTTTTATTGTACTATGTATTGTAGCACAGTGTCTCCCTGAAATGTCACAGTCACAGAGGTGATAATCATAAGTTTTTGTTAGAAATTTACCCATTGATGCAGCATCACTGAAAAGTGCTGCTGATGGCTTTCAGGTAATTAGCTGAAAGGTCAATGTCACAGCTAGGGGAGATAATAAAATTTTATTATGAATTACATACCAATGTAGTGTCTTTGAAAAGTAATGCTGATTGAATTCAGGTAATTAGCTATAAGGTCAGTGTCACAGCTAGGGGAGATAAGATTTTACTATTAATTACCCACTAATAGTATCATTCAAAGGTAACGATCTTTGTTATATAATCACTATGCTTAGAGTGGGGAACTTGCCAATCAGTGGTAATACCAGAAGATGTGAAAGTATCTGCTATGAGGAAAGATTTTGTCAAATTTGTAATGGTAACATCGAAAATGAATTCCATTTTATTACTGCTTGTCTGCTATATGGAGAAATACAAAGCAAATACTTAACCACCTTTGTATATAAAAGTCCAACTTTTAAAAAAATTTAGGTCCTTTATACACAATGATACTAGTAAAATTCTGATGACTAATTTAGCAATGTTTACTATAAAAGCCTTAGAGGTTAGAGAAACCATTTTATCAACGACTCCTGCTACATAAGACTTTAGATCAGTTATCACAAATCTTGCTGCTCACAAGTTTTAGGGTTACCCTTACATCCATTTGTTTGATTACTGTGAAATATACACTTGTTTCTCACCTAAATCTGAAAAAGCAATAATTATTACTTTTATGTATATTACTTATAAATATGATGTTCTTTTGTTATGCACTATAACATCTTTATGTACCACATGATGTATGGATATGTATCATGGGCCAGTGGCCTATATTATAAATAAACACTATTTATCATTCAAAAGTTAATGCAGATTGCATTCAGGTACCTGGCTGAGGGGAAGGTTTACAGCAACTTGTGAACTACTTGAAATTCCTTGGTGATTTACAGCAGTTGCAGACATTTTATTAGAACTTGATGATTTGCCTAATGTTACAGAAGAGTGTCACATACCACACTGGAGATGATAGGCTACAAGGTCATGGGTCAAGGCTATTTGCTGAGAAACTTTAATCTATTGGTAATGATTGTATAGATCTATTACTTCTTTAACATTCTAAGAGATATTAAAGACACTTGATATGCTCATAACTCATCAGTAGAAGGCACATGAATGCACCCTATCAAAGGGCCATGATTAAATCTCAAGTCTACTACCAAGTGAAAATGAGTTTTATTTCATCTTAGTTTGAGCTGCTTTGTATCCTTTTTTAAAAAAATACAGATGTCTATAGAATGCTCTGATAATGTGTATAGAATAACTAATGATAGATTAGGTTCTTTTCCAACATGAAGGTGAAAACGTCAAAGGTCAAGGTCATACTATACTGTTAGATCATACTCACATAAAAATTTGACATAAGATGTTTGAACTTGCATGCCCTTTGTTTATGTATGATTTGTATTTGACAGCTTATTAACTAGTAGTACATAATGCCACTAAAAATTATGTTTGAGTGCAATCGGCAAAAATGTGCAGTATAAAGCTCCATTACATCTTGTATATTAATAAATGTACACTACCAAGCCCCCATATTCTCAAAACTTAAAGAGCAAGAAAGTCAAGCCCACTCTCAAAGTGAGAAGAATTATGTAACTTTAAGATACACAAAGATACAATTTTATAATTTAAGGATGATTGCTTCTGAAATATTGGAGCACATAACTTTTTAAAAATTGATTTTTTTTTTACCTGGATAAGGGTCCAGGCAATCCAAGATCACAAATTTATAGGTTGATGTGCATTTTCTTGCAGTATGGCCAGTTGAATATATGGCTCAGTAAGAGTCATTACATAGAAGAATATAGGACAAAGTAGGTTGTTACTAATTGTCCGAAAACTAACAGCTGAAAGAATATTTTAATTTCATAAATTGAAGATCATAGACTCCTGATATTAAATATACAAAGAAAAGTATTTGTTTGTGAGGGAATTATTTTAGTATAGCACAATCATTGAAATTACTGCAGTTTTCCACAACGGAATGCTGAACAGGAGGTCATAATCACTCAAGATTTCCCAGGATATTGTATACTTTTCATAGACTTTTTTATTTTCTTTTACAGAACATTGATTATATTATGACTGTATGGTCTTACAATAAGTAATAGAAAAGAGTGAGAAGCAACAAGCTTTGTAAAATTCAACAAATAATTGATTTCCCTGGAATATGTGAAAAATTTAAAAAAGAACTTATGGTATTGCAAATTAAAATGCAAATAAGCCTAGAATTTCTAACACAAGTCTGAATGATTAAAGTCCTGAACAAACTTTAACAGTATTCTAAAATAAATCCAATGCTGGAAGTGTTGATATGCTTTTGGTGGCCTGTGTTGTAGTGATGTGCCAACAGTCTTTTGTTGAATCACTATAATACAATCCAAGAATATATCCTTATTTGAAATTTCACCATAAATCCAAGTCTCTATTTCCAAGTATGTTATATATGAACACTTTGTATTTCCAGAGAAGAATCACTTGAATTAAATAATTTGCATAAATAAATTCCAGCCCAAATGAAATACTGGACACAACAATAATACAACTGATTCTGCTCAGATCTTAAAGTACCAATAAATAATTTTTCCAGTAACAAGATTATATAGTCCTCTACCTGACTCAGGTGACAATTACCATTTTCTAAAAACACTATTACCTAATGAAAAATTTCATTTGGAAGGTACCCAATGTTTACAAGATAAAATCTTAGTTATGATTAGAAGAGGTCTGTTACGAAAACTATAATAAAGAACATGGAAAACACAATGTCCTTGACTCAAAGATAAATATGTTCACTTCTGTTTATAAAGACCCTAATATGTCCTAAAAATGTAATGCTGCAGTGGAAATGAATGTTTTGGTCACACGTTCACCTTTCTATAGTCTGTGTACATGCGGAAAGTATTATTCTGGTTTTGGTACAAGAATACATAGTGAACTCCAGTCACTTTTACTTGATTCAATGAGATCATTCTACAGCAAAATACTGAATTTCTTTCTTCAAACATTCCTGTTTGAGACAGTTCATCCTGTACTGATGCCGTTTCACAGGTGTGGAATCTACAATTTTAACATCATATTTGATTTGATTTTATCATGTAGAAACATCTGGAAACAAGTAATAGCTATTGTATTCTTTTCTTGTGGGTGCAGATGTGATAGTTTCTGGTCCAGATTATTCATAATTTCTGTTTTCCAAAGATTCGTTACTCCAAAGTCACTACAGTCCAATTGCATTCCATTGCTTAAATCCTCACTGTGTGGGATAGGTACTGTTAAATTGACTGCATGACTAACATTGCTGTCTCTACCAAAATACTCCTTTAACATATTTACATCCTAGGAGTACTAGTATTGTAATTTAAGTCACTCATTTTCTTTCTAACTTTGTAAGGCCCATAATACCTAATCTGAAGAAAACTGAAGAATGAGCAAGAGAGACAAAACTCTATCACCAGACTGAAAAGTTATCTCCATTGTAGTTCGGTCATATCTTAATTTCATTTTTGATTTGAATGGCTGGATGCCAAATTCATGCATAACTTGCTGGAAAATTCCTGACATAAAATTTGACCCTTGATCAAATTGGACAAATTTGGGCAGGCCAATTTGAGTATAAAACATTATCAAAACTTTTACTATGATTTGAGTTTTGATATTCATTTAAGGTATTGCCTCTGGGAATCTTGTAGATGCACACATTATGGTCAACAAGTATTGGTTTCCTCACTAGGTCTTAGATAAGGGACTGACACAATCTACCATTATTCTGCTAAATGGTTCATCAATTGCAGGAATAGGTTGCAGATGAGCCCTAGATATCTTCTGATTGGGGTTTCCTACCATTTGACAAGTGTGACAAGATCTGCATTATTTACAAATATCACTTTAAATTTTTGGCCAATAGAAATTATTCAGGATCTTGTGATAAGTCTTATTGATCCCTAAATGACCAGCCAAAGGAGTTTCATGGGCTAGACTAAGAATTTCCTGTCTATACAACTTTGGAACTACAATTTAATAGCTCACTGACCACTCATCACCAGAAGAACCTCAGGTGGTCTCCATTTTCTCAAAATAACAAACAGGTCCTTCTGTGGTTTCAGGTTTGCTGATTGCCCTCTGAAACTAACAGGAGATATTAGGATCTTGTTCCTGTTCAACGACATGTAATTGTCATTTGTCACCCTGATTAGAATAAAGAGACAGATTAGTAAAAAGAGGATCACTGTGATCGATACCTTTTGATTGATCCAGTCGAGGAGCAAAAGCGGCCCCATCAGAAGCCTGACCAATAAATTTGTCAGCTAAGGAACGCTTTCCAGATCAACATCATTTTCAAGAGCTTTCACTGCTATTGCTCAAGTAGCTGCACAAGATGGGTATAAACCAGGGATTTAATTTTCAGTAGGATCAACTTTCAGATCCAAACAGTCCTTGTCAATTACAAATGGATTAAGCACAATCTCTAGCTAGGTCTTTGCCTAGTAATAAATGAATACTCTCAATGGGTAAAGCTGACACTGTTCCAACTGTCAAAAGTCCTGAGACTAAGTTGATGACATTTGTACAGTGGAGAGGAACATTAACAAAGCTGCAATCTACTCCCTGAATAAGAACAGTCTCATTAGAAGATGACTTCTCAGAAAAAGGCTAAATGCCTGACAATAAAAGACTGAGAATCCTCTGTGTACCTTAAAATTATAATAGTGATAGGATTGGTTGAATCACCCAAGAGTGATATAGAACCCTTCGACATGAATGGTTCATAATTCTCCATAATATAATCAGACTGGGGTTTATTAGACCCAACAAATATATTGCTTTCAATCAATGACCATGACCATGACCTCTTAGAAATAAGAGCATTTGGAATAGGTCTGTCTTGATTCTGCTGCTTATTTTTCAGTTTATAGCAATCAGAAATAATGTGCCCTCACTGCACTAGGTGCATGTAATAAGAGGTAAGGATTTCTGATCAATCTTACCTTGATTCCTAAAAGTTGTGCCAGTTTGAAATTTGGAAGTGCTCTTATTAGACTGAAATAGTTTTTTTACCAGAAGACTGCCAAGTGGAAGACTTACTGACAAAAGGAACTTTATGAGCTAAGGAATACTCATCAGCTGCATTTTTTAAAGTTTTGATCTTATGCTCATTAAGGTAACTCTTAACATCACAATAGACACAATTCTTGAACTCTTCAACTAATATGAGTTGTCTGAGATCTTCATAATCTTGACTAACTTTCTTGGCTAAGCACCACCTGTAAAATAATTACTCTTTTTCTCTTTGCAAATTCAACATGGTTTGTCCAGTTTCTTTTTCATAGTTCCTAAACTTTTGTTGATAAGCCTCAGGTACCAGCTCGTAATCCTTCAAGATACATTCCTTAACCAGATCATAATCAGCACTTTGCTGTACTGACAGGGAAGTGTAGATGTCATGAGCTTTGCCAGAAAGTGCACTTTGTAATAAGAGAGTCCAATGCTTTCTTGGCCATTTCAAATTTTCAACAATTTTTTCACAATGAGGAAAATTTTATCTGCTTCTGTTTCTTTAGAAGTGGGTACTAACTTGATATTTTTAGTAACATCAAAACTTTAACTTGTGTGTAAAGTGGGTATGTGCTTTTTACTTTCCATCTGTAATTCTTTTATTCTTAATTGAAATTCCCTTTCTTCCATTTCCCTTTCTCTTTGTAATTATCTGTCTTCTTTTTCACATTGCATGTTTATTTGCATTAGCCTATATTCTCTTTCTCTCTCCTTCCTCGTTCTGCAACTGCAGTTGTATTTGTCTCTCTCTTTCCTCTGTTACAACTCTATGGTTTTAAAACAAGTAATAGAAAGGAGTTATAAGCAACAAGTTTTGTAAAATTGAACAGATAATTTATTTTCCTAAAATACAAAGTGAAAATGTTAAAAAAGGAACTTAACAGTATTGCAAATTAAATCCCAAGTAATCCTAGAATTACAGACACAAATCATAATGATTAAAGCTCTGAATAAAGTTTAGTGGAAATCCAAATTAAATCCAGTGCTGGAAGTGTTGATGTGCCTGAGGTGGCTTGTGTAGTGGTGATGTGCCAAGTCTTTTGTTAGATCACAATAATACAATCCAAGAATATATCCTTAATTGAAATTTTACTCTAAATTCAAGTCTCAGTTTCCAAGAATGTTGTTTTTGAAGAGCATTTTGTATTACAGTGAATAAATAATTTTGAATAAATAAATTCCAACCCAAATGAATAACTGCACACAACAATAATACAATTGTTTCTGTTAAGATCTTAAAGCACGATCAAATAGTTTCTAGAAAAAAGATTATATAGTCCTCTGCTTGATGTTTTGCAAGAAAAAATCTTAGTTATAATTTGAAGGTCTGTAACTAAAATTATAATATAGAATGTGAAATACATCAGGTAGGCCAGGTATATTTATAGGGGAATTCCATTAACCTATACCCAGACCCAAATAAATATGTTTTCTTCTATTAATAATGATCCTAACATTAAACCCATACACATAGAGAATATTTTAGCTATGTATTAGTTGCTTACAGAATTTTAAAAAAAATCAATGATTCAGGTCAAGTTGAAAATGAACATGATTTTGGACAAGGTTAGGTCCAACAAACAATGTTACATTATCAGTAGCATATAATGAAATAACAAAAATTAAAAACTAACAAACAATGCAAATTAAATATACATAACACCGCCTTCTGCAACTGCATTTGTTTTTCTTCCTTCTGTAACTGAAATTGTATTTGTCTCTCTCTTTCCTCTTTCTGAAGCTCAAGCTTTCGTAACATGATTTCATTCCTGTATTTTAATTTAAATTCCATAGCTTGCAAGTTATATTACTAATAAAACCCAAAGCACTTTTATCCAAAACATTCTTTTCCACTAACTATTGAACCAAAATATTTTCTGGCAAGCTGGAGAAATTTATCCTTTTTCAAGGAGTCTAACCATTCTTGAGTAGGATTTCAAATTAAGTTCTCCACTTTTGATGACATTGTAAAAGCTTGCTGGTTTAACTATAGATTTCTAAAATGTAAAATAATACCTGGGAATTAGAACATTCCTAAACAAGGTAATTTAAATTTCAAAAAGAAAGTTTTCTGAAATATTTTAGTGAAATTTGTAACCCACATATGAGTGCCCAATTTTCTATTACAACTCTGTGGTCTTAAAACAAGTATTAGAAAAGAGTGAGAAGCAACAAGCTTCGTAAAATTCAGCAGATAATTTATTTCCCTTGAATAGAAAATGAAAAATGATTCATGATTCAGGTCAGGTAGAAAGTGAACTTGATTTTGGACAAGGTTAAGTCCAAAATACAGCTATCTATAGCATAAAATGAAATTAAAAAAACTAACAAACAATGCAAATTAAATATACAGGTAAAACCCATTATAACGCAATGCTTGGAGTCCAAAGAATAACATCTTAATATAAGTGGGATTGCGTTAACAAATTTGAAAAAAAAACTTCCCCATAGAAAATGTGCATTGAAATTTCAGTGTTATCAGTTTTAACTAACCTCTTGATCATATAATCTGCTAGTGATATGAATAATCGCCTTTTGCGAGAGCATGTATTTAGGATGTTAAAAGAGAGGTCACCTTAAATTAAAAAATGGGAGCTATGCTGCCATCACATTATAAGCGGAATCCCATTATAATGAATCGCATTATAACGGGTTTTATCTGTACATAACAATTAAGATTACATGTATGAAAATTGTACAGATATTTTTTCCATTATTTAGTAAGAGACAGAAGTCGCAAGCAGGTCATTTTACATCTATTCATTCCCAGAGTTCATAGTGCTACATTACATAAATGCACAAAGTGTCATCATATTGATGAGAATAATGTAACATTTATGTGTGATAAGCATTGATTTTACAAAAGCAAACTACTTTAACTTCGAGTCCTCTACTATCGCATTATAACGGGTTTTACCTGTACATAACAATTAAGGTTATGAAAATTGAACAGATATTTTTTCCATTATTTAGTAAGAGACAGAAGTCGCAAGCAGATCATTTTACATCTATTCATTCCCAGAGTTCATAGTGCTACATTACATAAATGCACAAAGTGTCGTCATATTGATGAGAATAATGTAACATTTATGTGCGGTAAGCATTAATTTTACAAAAGCAAATTACTTTAACTTCGAGTCCTCTACTATGTTAATGTTGTAGATATACTCTCAGTATCTTATCTAATTTTGGGGCTTAAACTTGAGTTTTCTTGCTCAGAAAGTTTTGAGTACAAGTGGTCAGTGCTGCAGAAGCAGAGTTTACCAGTGATGATTCAGATCACCACCCCATTGCAAATGAGGTCAAGATATTAAGAAATTTGCACATTTTAACTTTATGTACACTTGCAGAAGATACCTCAGGAGACAGGTCAGAGGAGGCTTCTAGCAGTAACCATGAGCTGGATAGTGACTTTGTTGAAGGACCAGAATGGAAAAGAAATGATGGTAAGAAACTACTAAATCAGTGAGCTGCACACTATTCATCAAGTTCTATTGAGAATAGGGTATTTTTTTCATTTGTCATTCCTCTTGGAAATCTAGCACATAATATTATAACTAGTTCATTGTAAATTATGAATTTTTCTTAGTTACTGCTGTTTTTTATATTAAGCCTGAATAAATGTGAAGAGAGTGTTCCATGGCTGAATGACAAAACAAAAAAATGGAAAAAAGAAACATGTAAACTAAGGGTTCATCTATACTGCAGTAAAATTGACTGTAGTTCCTTGTCTTTGTTAGCTTTTTTGTTGTTTTTTTATTGGATTTTTATTGTATTATTTACTTTGCTCAAATAATTTCTATATTCATTCTTTCTGTATTTATTTAGTTTATTAACAATTATTTACTTTGCTCAAATAATTTCTATATTCATTTTTTCTGTATTTATTTTGTGTATTAACAGGCCTTGTATTGAGCTAGCATGCTTATTTTTACAATGAAAACTCAGTATAAAAAAAGTACATGCCAAAACATTGATTCCTTAGAATTTAAATTGTAATAAAAACTGATTTGATATGATTAATTTCATTGCAGCCGGAATGTAATCATGCATATCTTGTAAATTTCATCAATAAAGTTTGTAGCCCATTGTGTGCTCTTTTGTATATAGACATGATTACAAATACGTTTTTTCTGCATGTCACAGACACTCACACAGACATATACATTTAATAAAGTATGCAATTGCTAGCCAGTTAAAAATTGGTATATTGATGGTGGGATATTATTTGTTATTCATTGAATCATTGTTTTATGGGTTCAGATGTTCAGATGATATAACTGTTAAACAATGTAAATTTATATATATATATATATATATATATATATATATATATATATATATATATATATATATATATATATATATATATTCATATTGAATAATTCTTCTGAATGATTGCTCATATCAGCATGAGGTTTTCACTAAAGATCTTATTATAATGTTTTTTTTTTATCCGAAATAAAATGGTGTGATGATCAGTATGTGGCCAGCTTGAAAATCTTGCTTTCTCTATTCTTCTTATCTCAGTACATCCCAGATTTGAAGATGGGGTTTTCACCAAATAAACTTCTTATGATATCTAGTTTGTTTTAAGTGAAAATGGTTCCAGTTGTACATCCATTATCACTGCCATGACAAATGTCTTAAAAATAATGTTGTGACTACTCCCCCTGAATGGATAACCATTATGATGGGCTTTTCACTAAAAGGCTTGTAATGATATCTACTTTGTCCTTAGAAAACACAAATTACATTTAAGGTGGTGATTTATATTCATATTAGAAAGCTCAAGATTTGTGTAAATATCAATGTCATATATATATATATAGAGAGAGAGAGAGAGAGAGAGAGAGAGAGAGAGAGAGAGAGAGAGATGACATTTTGCTTGGTTCAGAGTCTACACGCCATGTACAGATAAGAAGTCAACTACACATTTGATGAGATACATAGAAAAGTCAACACACAGAGGAACATTTTCAAAACTATATAACTCCTGTGTTACACAGCATCAGAAAGAAGCTGTACAGTGTAATACAGATTTATGCTGCAGAGGACAGCACTTTTGTGCACATTATTTGATTGCCAAATATACCTTGTCCTCATTTGTGAATGTTACAATATTCCATTGTCACATTATTTGGTTTATTACCCATCATTAAGCCATTAAATATATTGCAATAGACACATGCCTGATAAGTTAAGGCACAGCATGCAAAGAAAATATAATTTGGAGAATTGGTTTAGCATGCACAGTTTTACTTCAGTCATTTCTTAATTTTATATTAAATTGTTATTCTTATATTCTTGCCTTTTGATGGAGTGTCAGATTCTAATACATTCCTTAATTTATTTTCAGATGGGAGTTGTGTTCTTTCACTCTTGGTCAGGTACAAGAAAGGTCAAGGAAAGAAGATTGTTAAAGCAGTGAAAAGCATACCATGTAGTTGGAATTTTATTACATACTGGAATTTTTACACAAAAAGTAAACCGGGACAAAAAATGCTGCATGAAATTGCCAAGAAATATGGTTGCTGTGTGACTGTATGTACTGATGATGAAGATTTTTTTGTATTTGAAGTCACTGACAATATTTTCAAACAGGAGTCAGACTTTTTTAATTTCATGAATGATGTGCTGGACAACATTTACAAATGTGCAAAACAGTCGTTGTGTCGTGATGTATTTAGAGTTGACCAGAGAATACAAGAGGACACCCTACGGAGAGTGAATGAAAATGAAGAACTGCAGTCTGCCTGGATTGGATTAGGTGAACATGACCCAGATGCTTTGTATATTGTGTGTGCAGTGAAAGATAAAATGTCTGTGTTTAATGTACTGACATCAATCATATCTGAAGTTACAGAATGTTACAGCAATCATGAGGAAAAAGCTGCTTTGGATTTTATTTGGCAGAAGGTGCTACAAATGTTTGGATATTTACAGAAATATAATGAGAAGTTTCCTAATGTGATGATAAAATGTGATGAAGCAGCCAATGAAGTTGTGTTGAAAGGTCCAAAAGATGAGTCAAGAGCTGCAGCAGATCATCTTCTGGTACTCCTTGGAAGTGCTCGTAGTGAGGTCCACGAAAACATTTTCTCACCATTTTGTCAATTTGAAATTTTTACATATCCAGAAATGTGTAATTATATTAATAACTCCATTCCAAAGCTTCCTATTGTGTGGATTCCAAACAGCCTGAACAAGAAAATACATATTTTCTCAAAACAGCTTGAACAAGCAAAGGGTGTAGATAAGTTTATCAAGGGATGTGTTCAGGAAAGGCTGTATCTATTATCAATAGACCTTTCTTTGTTTCCTCCTGAGGTTGTGCAAATAGAGAAATTGAAAAAGAAGCACAAGGGAAAAATTGTGATCCATGCATTTCATGCAGGCTTACTTGTGACAACTTCAGATGACATATTTGAAACTGTTGATGCTGAATTACAGGAGATTATTGGCAGCGAAAGAGGTATTGTTTGTAACTATTAAAAGACTACCTTGATTTCATATTAGTAGTATGTCTTTTATTCCTGGTAGACATGGTAATCTGATTTTATGTGGCCACAACTGATTCAGCCAAAGTAATGAAAGGTTGGCCAATGTCCATCTTTCTTTCTTTCTAGCAGTTGACCATTTACAATAAAGCAGCCAAATTCTTGATCTTTACTAGATAGAATAAAGGTTTTATTATGTTTTATTTCCCCCACCCACCTTTTTAGAGGAAAAGTGTGTTGCATTGTATTTGCACTTCCATTCATCCATATTTATGTCACTCCTTTATTTCTGCTTTATAACTGTAATGGTGTTTGTGATTAAGGAATCAGATTTTGTATACTTGTACATTGTAATTTGAATGTGTGTGACATACCACAATTGGTGGTCCTATTTTGATGGTCTTTGTCACAGCTCAATATGTAAGTTTTTACCACCCTTTTCCTTCTGCACAAAACCTGTTAAAGATTAAGTGATGAAACTTGGTAAACTTACATCATCACAAGAAGGTGTTATTGTGAATCTGATCTTCTTGGCCAATGTTAACATTTTACATTGTTATGACACTTTATCTTCTGCTCCATAACTTCTAAACCATTTGAGATTAAGGCAGGAAAGTTGGCATTCTTATATATCATCGCTAGAAGGGTTCTCTCTTCATAATCAAGTTCATGGATCCCAATGGCATCCATAAATAAATATTTAGCTGTCCATCATCCTTTCCCATCCACTTTGAAACATTAAGGTCATTTGAGATTACAAGATGAACTTGGTATAATTGTACATCATCACTAGAAGATGTGTAAAATATATAATACTTGTATGTTTAGGACAGCATGGGAGATTGGTGTTTATCCTTTTTGGAATAAAGTATTATTATTTTAGTATTATTATTATCATCAATAAAACATGTTTTACATATGAAATTGGAGTGATTTATTCAAAGTCAAGGTCATGGCTCATCACAGGTCAATATTTTAAGTTCTCTGTTACCCTTTCCCTTCCAATTTTGACTTTAAAGATGCTTAAGAGATGAAACAGAATGCTTTTGCATCACCACTTGAAGATATGTCAGATACCACATTAGGGTTCCTATATTTTAGGTCAAGGTTACAGCTTTATGTTATATATTTTGATCGATCTTTCCCTTGCTCTCCATAATTTAAGGCTGTTTCAAATTAAGGGATGAAAGTTGGTATCAGTGGTCAAAAAATGTTGGACATAGACCTTGTGCGAGTCACTTTTAAAAAATTACTTAACTGCTGTCCAATTACACTTCCCATTCTTTTAACATGTACTCAGGGACTTGACTAGTTTCATCATCTGACCATTTAAACAAAATCTTTGTATGATGTTCAATTAAAGTGTTTAAAATAATGAAATATAAGAGCTAGGGTTCACTTTTGTTTAAATATATTGTCAGGACTAATTTTGTCTTCTAAAATAAATAACTTAACGTTTTGTACTGTGCAGTAGACATGTAAAGATTAAGGAAGATAGGGGCCTAGCTATGCCATGTGTCAGTGGAATCAATGGCCAGCACTTATGCAATCCAAGTGGATTAAAATAATGTTCGCCATTGTCATGATTGTGAAATCAAAGTCAAGAGTGCCTTGACAAGTCACCATTTCCCTTGATAAGCTTAACTGTCACATATTGACACAGGAATCAGTCATGTAATTACAAGTAACATGTGAGTGCAAGATATGAAGTGCTCATACATGTGACAGAACCAAGATCTCAGACAAGTAGATTTACAAATTTTGATAAGTAGATTTGCTTCAGAACCATTATATTTTTTCTATCAGCATCAATTTTACATTCATCAAGGGGATTGAAAACAAAATAACTGCATTTTTTGCCATAGTATGTGTTCTCTTGATCGTATAATACAACAGCAAGTTTGGAACATAAATTAGAGTTAGATTCTGATGTTACATTAATTAATACGAGTCAGCATATTGTCAGTTAAGGAAAAGGAAGAGTTGTTCATCTTTTAGTCCACTGCGGAATATTTTTTAATATATCCAATAACAATTTTAGTTTCCTTCACAGAGTTACCATCTGGTAACCACTGATGACATTCACTGTGATTATAGAGCTTCACACTGACAGGATTTTAATAGTTCTCTGGTCCAGATTTCCCTAATTTCTCTGGTCCAGATTTTTCTAATTTCAGTTTTCTTGTTGCTGGGTTTGTAAGGTTGCTGACTACTCTCCAATAGTCCTCCATGTTATGTTCACTCTATGGAGGCTGTTCCTTACTTGGAATTTTTTTAAGATGTATTTCTGAGTCTCATCTTCTAGGACTTCTTTCTCTTCATGGCTCAGATCCAAAAATCGTTTGGCAGGTTTCACCAACGTAAGTTAAAAAAAAAGTAAAGATTGATTTAGACTTTAAATAAACAATGAAAAATAAATGATGTATTCATGCTTTTATGAATAATTAATCCCAACTTTAATATTAGTTATATTGTAATATACAGTTAAATGATCTATTTTTTATCTTGGGATTGAACTGAATTTATGTGCATGAAATTAAAAAAAAAATACAAACACTGCTCACCTTGTGCCCTGAATAGCATGTTGCTCCCTCCAGTTTGGGAGGTGGTGCACCACATATATTCACAACATTGTTTTTCACACCTTATGTCCATGATAGTGTTGCTCCCTCCTGTTAGGGAGGTGGTGCCCCACACATTGTGCCCACCACAGCATGTTGCTCCCTCCCATTATGGAGGTGGTGCACCACTCCCAACATTTTAAGGATAGCGTGTTTTGCTTCTCAGAAGAGAAAGATCAGCACCTCACCCTTCTGAGTGAAGAATCAGTTGAGGATGAAGTATTCTCAAATTATCACTCGGTGGCCTCATGGTATGGGGACAGGATACTGAATGAGTACCCCCTCTATCATTCCATCCTATGCATGATTGGGATTGTGCCAACAGGGCTCAGACATGGGATGGGGATCTTATTGGTATCTTGCTTCCCTATTATCTCAACTAATCCTTATGAGATCTTGGGCCTCCCACCTCAGGGTAGTTAGTCCCTTTTGCCCCCTTGGGCTTCTGGACCCTGAACCCAGAGTAGAGGTGATGCCATGGTGATGCTGCAGGTCCTGTCCCAGCATCACCTCCTTGCTTCCTCCAGGAAGGCTGCAGGCATAGCATCATCTGGGAAAGACAAGTGGTCTCATCTTTTTCATGGAACTTCTAGAAAATATAGAGCCTCTACTCACCATGATAAACAAGTACAGAAAATGGAGCAGAGTGCTCTTATGTCACTTCTCCCAAAGGACATAGTGATACCCAACCAGTCTCCTGTTTGGAGGATTCTAGATGTTACGTGTAGGCTTGTACAAAAGTAACAAAGAAAAGAGTGAAGCCAACAAGCTTTGTAAATTTTACAGAATAATTTATTTCCCTAGAAAATAAGGTAAAAATATGGAAAAAGACTTAACGGTTTGTGAATCTAATGCAAAAATTAATCCTAGAATTTAAAAATATAAGTCCTATCACTAAAAAGTTCTAAATGAATCAAAGTTCGAATCCCGATGAAGTTCCAAGATGGAAGGCGATGACGTCTTCTATATCCTATTTTGTGCTGTTGTGTCAACAGTTCCTTGTTGAATTTTAGGAATCAAGAATAATATTCTGGCTTTAGAATTCCGAATAATTTCCGATAAATGTCTTTGTCCACGAATTCTGATGAAGAAGAGTATTTTCCAGGGTGAATAAATTATTTTAAATTAAAAATTCAACTTAAACTGGTCACAACACAAAATACCTTTGCGCTCCAAAGGTATGAAATATGACTGACTAAATCCACTACAAAATATCTGTTTTAACCCTTAACTGAAACGCAGTTTAGACCCCGTGATGGGTCATGTGATCACTTAGTTCAAATGACACAGTAACAGCACACAGCCAATAGTCACATATGCCATGGAAGAACTTAATTCTACTGAATGAATCTTACTATAACATTCAATAATAACAAAAATTTAAAAAAACGTTGTTTACAACAGAGCTGACATGCAAGCTAAATATAAGACTTAATTACGACCAATGATTTTCACTCTGTGTTTACCAATTCTGAATCAAGGTCAGGAACTAGATCAGCTAAAAATACAATGTAGCAACACTACTGTGTTTTAATCAGGCTAAAAAGAACTGAACTGAATTTTCTGGAAAAATGTCAATTCCAGTGAATAAAGTTATCATTACAATAACATGTAATGAAATAAAACTAAAATAAAAGAGAATTTAAAACTAACACACAAGTAATTAAATTACATATACATAATATAGACAATGATGCGTTATCCATCCATGTTGACTCTATTGTGTTTGAAGTAGGAACACCTCAATTGACACCTCCTATCAGGCCCACCAGCTCCTCCCAGCTGGATGAAGCAAATGTTATCTGGTCTTTTGATAAGGTGGTAAATGAAACATCTGGTGCACAGCCCAAGAAGATACTTTCCTTATTGGAAGATATATCCTGGACTCAACCACAGCCAGATCTCCTGCTTCTTCTGTATTCTTCAGTGATTGAGGAAATATCACAGAGGTTCTCCACAGGTCAAGACTTTGTGTGAGGGCAGTCTGTTCCTCACTCTACCTTGAGACCTATAGTCTCTGCCTCTACCACTAAATTCTCCAAAGTGGCCCATTACCTCTCCAGTTGATGCAGGTGCCTCCCAAGTGGGTATTAAAACTGGAGCCTAGGCATGCCTTCCCATTAAAAACAACTGAAGCCATTGATCAGAAGTTCTCGCTTCAGGTCACCATAGTTTCTCATGCTGATCTCTTCTCAGCTACTTTGTTTAGTATCCTGATGGATGCCACTCTTAATCCAACTGCATTACAACTCATGCTGGAAGTTGTGGGCAAGACATCATGGCATTCACTTTCTGTCGCAATCTGTGGAACTTTTACACATCTGCCATGACGTTGTGCTGGACTCCTCAGGTCTTTCTTAACCATAGTAAAAACCTTCTAAGGGCAGCTTCATTGTAAGCTGAGAACCTCTTCAGAAGGCTCATCCCCATCATGGCTTCACAAGATTTAAAGGATCATCAGTATAGATCCTTCACACCAGCTCCTGGCCCATCACACTCAGCCACAAAGCCTACTAATATGAATTGCCCACAGGGGCATTCTTCAAACTGATGCAGCCCCAGTCCAATGCATAACCTCCAATGAGACCTTCTCTTCATCAGTCAGGTCCCTGGTGTGGAAGTTGCTGAAGAGCCTTTAGGAGGAAGTTCTTCATCCTGCTTTCCTTTCCCAAGGACTTACCACCTCTCCTGCCATGTATTCCTCTTCCAAAACGTCCCTGTAGACTCTCATCTAAGCCACTTTTCGAAGGCTTGGTCAAGCATCACAGATGATGGGAGGGTCCTTGTTATTGTGAACTAGGTTTACCAACCCTCATCATCAGTTGCTCCCTGTTAAACCAGTTTCTCCTGGAGGAATATTTAATACAAAGTCTGCTTCCTCAATCTAGAATGTGATGCATCCATCAAATTGGGCAGTCTGTATCCACAAGTCCAGCTGCAAACAACATATACTCTGATCTGCTATCACATAATGCACCAGTAGTTCAATGTCAGGGTGGGTTGTTCTACTGATTACTCCTAAGAAATTGCATAGACCTATATCTGCCTGTGTTAAGCAATCATCAGTCTTGAAAAGCCAATTTTTCAAAGCACCATGACAAAAATATTAAGGAAACAACTCTGTTATGCAGCTTGTCACCAGAGGATACTTTTCTCACATCCCAAAGGTAGTTGCTTAAGACAAGCTTAACAGTATATAACTTAGGTGGAAATTTCCAAAGTGTTCATCCTACGACCCTGGGGCTAATTAAGTCCCTGAAGGATCAAGTAACAAACCCTGGTGCAATTTATATTGCTCACATGTCATATTAATTAATTTCTTTCTGCCCTGTAATTATAAGTGCCAAAAAATTGGAAATTAAGCCAGTCTTGAAAGTTAAAGCCGACATCAAAACTTAGTTGACTTGAATAACTTTTTACCCTTGAAAGTAAGTCATCCTTTGGAAATAAGTGACCTAATACATATTTAACATATATCTTATGCATGTATGTATGTATGTGCTACAGTTATATAGTAATTAAGAAAACATTTTCACTGCTGAATGGAAAGATTATCAGTCCTTTCTATTCATTTTACCAGATATGTACCATCTTCCTGGTTGAATATGCATTTATATTTTGATTTGAAGATAAACCTGCATCAAAAGTAAGCCTTCTTTTTAAAATAAGCTAAACAAAAGTTTATATGAATAATATAAACTGTGACTTTTCAGATTTTTAGGGCATGCTTATAATTTTCAAGATACATGTATGACCAAGGGCCCTGTAATCAGTACTTTTGCTAACATTTTGAAAAGATGGGAAACTTCTGGAATAGACTGCACACAGTTAGCATTGTTTTGTATATGAAACATCATTATTTTCTGATGATAGGCCCATGCATGGTGATTAGCCCATCCATAACTTTTTTAGAATTTGGAAAATGTTCATTTTAAAAAGCCTTTTCCAATGATAAGCTCACTCCGAACTTTTCAACAACTTTACAATGCCTGACCCTTGGACTTATTATAGGAGAAAAACTCTTTGGGATTTTATAAACAGAGCTGGTAAAAAAAGAGAACAGAAGCAGTAAATTAACATAATTTTAACAGCAAATTTCACCAGCAGCTCACAAAATTTTAAGACAAGCACTGAGTTGTGTTCAGAACTTTTGGCACATGTATACATGTTGAAAGGTGACTCATGAGATGGTTCACAGTATAGTAATAATATAAATAAAGGTTTTATTTTCTTTTTGTTGGTTGTAACATCTTTTAAAGAGATTATTATCTAGGTCATGTCAAAGAAATGGTAGCTAAATACCTTTCCCAAAGACACACCAAGGTGGCTTGTGTGGATATTGAACCTGTGATGTATGGATTGAGTTTGATGCTGTACCAACTGTGCTACCAGGCTAAAGGTGAATATGAGTTCTTATTATGTACATAACTAAGTAAATATATGAGACACAAACCATTAATTATTTATGAGTATGGAAAACCTTGTATTGACTTTAAAGACAGAATAATGTGTTCCTTATTGATGATGACATAATTTTTTCCACAAAGTAGTCATACATGTGATTTTACCGGGGGTAGGACAAAAATAGTTGTAAAGGCCATCTACCACACATACCATTTTATAGTTGAAATCTACCGCTTTTGAAAATTTTACAAAAAAAAAAAAAATTCAGAACACTGTATTGTTATGTGTTCTATTAACACATTGGAGAAACCAGCTAAAACCAGTCACAGAGACTCAGGAATGCATCTTAATATATGCAAGTCCAAGTCAGGAAATTTCCCCATGGGTTGAACATAATGTGGAGGAGTATTGGAGAGCAGTCAGCAATCTTACCAACCCAGCAACAGGAAAACTGAAACTAGAACTTCTTTGCAGGCTGAGCATAGTTGTCCTGTCATTGCAGCATTCTAATGCCGATACAGAGAGGACATTCTCCATTCTTTGCTAAACACAAAGTGATTCAGGGGAAAATCTGGATCAGAAAACTATTGCAAGCCTGTTAAGTGTGAAACTCATTAATCACAGTGCCTGTCATCAGTGGTCACCAGAAAGTATTCTTGTGAAGGAAACTAAAAATGCTATTGGATGTTATTAAAATAATCATTGTAGTGTAGATAAACAACTCATTCTTTTTCTTTAATTGGCAATATACTGGCTCATTCTAATTGGCTATTATTGTAACATTGTCGTCAGAATCTGAACCTGATGTATGTTCAAAAGTTGCTGTTTTATTATCCTATGAAGAGAATATGTATTATGGCAAATAATGCACTTGTTTTGTTTTCAGTCCCCTTGAAGAATGTAAAATTTATGCCACAAATTTACTGGACTAGGTTTAGAAGTCAATTTACTGATCAAAATTTGTATATCTACTGATTTGAAATCTGGGTTTTGTCACATGTATGAATAGTACACAATTTTGGTCAGTGTAGTAGAGTATGGAAAATGTCTATTTTTAGCATGGGGGAATTGCCAGTCCTGTCCTTAGCCTTGCTCCTCCAAATTGCCAGCAGTATCAAGGGAACAAATAGCTCAATAGTCATTGAGTAAGGGGGGTGGGTGGGGTGTAGTGCAGAATTATATGGACAATATAATATCTTTATTTTATGATTAATGTTTCTTTGTTATTCAGAAAGAGGATCACAATTTTTTGAAGATACCTATCAACTGCAAGGGAAAGATGCAGCTTTGGCCTGTCATTTCTTTGAAAAGGAACTCATCGAAATGGACAGTGACTGTGACTGCCAGATAGTAAGGCTACCAGCAGTTGGAATAGCTGACTTGGTCACAATCAAATGTCCTAAGCCATCCATGAAAAAGAAATTCAAAGGACTTTTTAAAAATATGAAGTTAGAGATTCAAAGTTTTCCATTTCAGGAAGTGCAATTTTCAGAAAGTTGTAGTGGAACAGTGAAAAAATTTATTGAAGAGAACACAAGTAAAGATGTCTTACTGTACTATAATCCAAAGGATAATCGAGCTGTTTTAATTTACGCAAAGAATTCCACCAAGATAAGCAATGTATGCCACAAATTGAAGGTAATGCAGCTTGCATAAGTATTAATGAATCTTTATAAATTCTTGAAAGTTTTAAAGTCAGTGTATGAACTAAGTTTGAAAAACAAAAATCGAGCCTCACAGATTTCCCATGATTTTTGTTACATTTCACTTATTTTCCACCCCTTAACCCAAAACCAAAACCCCCTCCCACTAGACCATAGCCCTGGGTCATAACCCCAAATCCATTTCGTATCTGATTATTTGTGTCCTCTTACTATGACTCTAGATATAATGTCAGGGTACAAAATATATGCATATGTCACATAAATGAAATTTTTATATTGGATCTTTGACACAAATACAAAATATAGAAACTAACCCACACATCTTCCCTATTGTCCCAGGTGAGCTAGTCAAGAAAAATACCACACTTGTACCAGGTTATTACATGGGCAAGAATAATACTCCTCTTGTACCAGGTTATTACATGGGTGAGAATAATATCTCCTCTTGTAACAGGTTATTATATGGGAGAGAATAGTAATCCTCTTGTACCAGGTTATCACATGGGCAAAAATATTACTCCTCTTATACCAGGTTATTACATGGGTGAGAATAATACTTCACTTGTACCAGATTATTACATGGGCAAGAACAATACTCCACTTGTACCAGGTTATTACGTGGGCAAGATTGCTTGTACATTTTGTTAATTTCTATATATCTGTTTAGGAGGAGAGGTGGTGAAGGGCAAATGTATGGACATTCAAAATCCCTGATGCTAAGGCATGGTTATGCAACATTTTTTTAATCACTCGAGTCTCTTTTTTCTCATGATATTTTAATAATACTCGTTCATTTCTAGAACAACATAATGTACTAGTGTCTCTGTTGTCATCTTTTCAAGATCATAACCATCATTGACAAAGTCACTGACTGATGCTGGAATATTTGATATTAGTTGGTGACGTAGAATGAGGAAGCATCCTTCTTTAGGAAATAGTGAAACTAAAGGAATTTCAGTGTGAATTAGAGTGGGGTTATGGAGTTCGGTTGAACCTGTCTTTTCTAGTTGTACATTTTTCAGCATTAGAGAGTTGGGCCATTTTTAAAAAAACTATCCCTTTTCAAATCAAACCCCATAAAATTTAAAAAGATTGGATCTGTACCTGAGAAGATAGAACAACAAACTACCAGTTTATGTCTCTTCAGTTCCAGATCAGATGACATGGGCAGTAAATGCCTTCATTATATTGTGGCCAATCCCTATGGAGATCAGTTACCAGGCTTTGATCTACCATCTAGGAAAAGGGCTTAGATCATTACTATCCTCCTTTCCCTCTGTTACAGTTTGGAACCTACAGACTCCCAGCTGAGGTGAATCTGAAATGGTTTCCTTCCCACCATGGCACCTTGGATGAATTTTCTATGGCTCCATGGTTTGGCAGACCTTACTGGCCATAGGCCCTTCCCATATCCTTCTCTTACTGTACATTGAACCCACAGTCATAAAGTCTCCCTCTCCAAGGAGGGAGTTTAGAAGGCATAAGTGTATCTTGCCTCACATGAAGAGAGGATGATGAAGTCCAAGTCTTGGAAGGCTGAGATGAGTTCCCAGAAGACCCAGGTCATATACCTTTGGGTCCACAGCTCTGTCCCACCCATGGGGCCAGGTGATGGAAGATGAGGAATTTTGGACAGCTTACAATCACCTTATCCCCAGACCTCTGTCCAAACTTCCAAAGCCTTTTGGATCTGCAGACACCAGTTAGGAATGTGAGTACCCACTAGAGAGACATTAACTTAGTTCTGGTTATAAGAGTGTGTGTATCAGTTTGCGAACTGACCATATTAGCTTAGTTCTGTTGAATTACAATAAGACAATATCCAATGTAACAAGAGTGGGAATATTGCTGAATCCCAGAAGGAAAAAACCTGACCAATAGTTAGGTTGGGTATTATATTTTATTTGAAGGAAAAATATAGCTCCATACTTGTGCTATATAGTGGGAAGAATTTCAGACTACAAACAAGTTACAGTTGATGACCAGAGAAGTTGGAGAGATAGAGAGAAAAGGACAAGCTATACTGCAATGCTGACCTGTCACCAGCAGTGATTTGGAAAGGACCAGAAGTAACCAGACATGCTGACATGCCTGCAATTTGAGTAATACCATTCACTCAATTATATGGTGAAATTTGTTTATCAGCATAAAAGAATAGCTTATTGCATTTCACATAAATTTTGTAATTCTGTTTCTGAGAGAAAGTGTATCATTCAAATGTCGTGTTCAGTTTCATTTTGTTTATGTAATTGTTATATTTTATATACAGGGGCTCGTGTTGTTCTGTTCTATATCTTTGCTCAGATATCTATTATTCCATCCATTAATTTCATATTTTATGTTATTAATTACTCAATCTGGGCAAAAACACCAAGTTCGATCATCTCCTAGATAATAATAACCAAAGCACCATAACAGATGGGGGATCATATATTGCTCAGTGCACTCCCTAACAAAGGGGCTACTCATCTCGGGATTTTAAGTGAACAGTTTGTGCAATTATAGGATAGAATGTAGCCAAACAGTGATAATTTCTTTGTTGCTTGTTAAGAAATATTTATTGCTGTATATATTATATGTTCAATGCATGCAGTTTTCTTGCCATTTCTTTCATGTTGAGATGATGTAAGGCATTGATACATGCCTTGGCTACATGCCTTGGCTGTTATTCAGTACGCTGGGGAGAAAGGGTCATAGTCTGAATTTGTGAAATTCAGGATTTAAATTACATCAGTATTCTTTTGTAAGAAGGGTTACTTAGGTAAGCCCACAACAGTAATTATGCCTTGTTTGTTGTATAAGCTTTAAGCTGAATTTTTGGGAGAAATTCAGATTTGTTCTGCCTGTTTATTGATTGTTTGAGCAATGGATAGTCTGGTTTAAGTGAGTCCATAGGTGGGGCCATACTAGAATAGGTAGATACATGTGAAGCTATTTTGAGTAGGGGAGTAAGACTGGAGTAGTTAGAGAACTTAGTTCTTGTGACACCATACAAGCAGACCAGGATGGTTGGTGACAGACAGACACTTAGTGATTTTAAATCACTTGTTAAGGACAAGTTAGGTCACAAAGGGGCCTAGTTAAGCTGAATTTGTGGAGCAAAGTGTTGAGTACACATGGAACAACAAATGGTGGAGTGAGAGAAGGACAAGCAGAGGAGCAAGAGAAAGACAAGCAGCAGACAGAGAAAAAATGATAAGCAGCAGAGTGGGAGAAAGAAAGAGAAAGACAAGCAAACTTTCATCAATGAGCATATTAAATGCAGGGTAAATATTCTGCTGCTTCTACTTCATCCCGTAGGATAGGGTGGTTGTCGTTGTTAGTTGCTGGAGGGACGTTCAGTACCTCTGGATCTATTATGGGTTGGTGGTTGTAAAGTTCTGCGCAGTACTCTGTCCATCTTTTCAGAATGTCTTTTTCTTCTGTGAGGCAGTTTCCGGCTTTGTCCTGTAAGGAGGTAACTCGCTGTTGTTTTGTGCTTGTTAGATCTTTGACCAGCTGGTACGCTTTCTTGCTGTTGTTCCTTTTCAAGTTTCCCTCAATGTCTTTGGACTGTTCTTCTATCCAGTTCTCTTTTGCTTTTTTCATGCTTTTCTTGACTTCCCGGTTGACTGCCTTATACTGCTCTGCCCCTTCTGTATCATTCTTCTTCTTCTTCAGCTCCCTCCACTTGTCACGCAGGTTCAGGACCTCAGCTGTGACCCAGGGCTTCTTGACTGGGCGATGTCTACCAAGGATCTCGCTGGCTGTTTCGGTCATCGCTGTATTAAAGGTGGTGATCAACGTGTCCATGTCTGTATCGTCAGCGTCGAGGATGGTGAGCGGTGCAAATTTCCCACCAGTCTTTGCTTGGAAGGCTTCTGCTACTTCTGGATCCTTCAGTTTCTTGAGATTGAACTTTATTCTTGTTTGGTTATCTTTCATGACCTTCTTTAGATGAAGTAGAAGCAGCAGTGAGATCGTTGAAAAAGAGGAAGTCGGCAGGAGTGGAAAACATCCAAGCAGAACTGGTCCAAGCAGGGGGAGAAGCAATGATTAATGCACCCACAAACATGTGCAACAAGATCTGTTTAACAGGAGAATGGCCATCGCCGTGGACACAATCACTGATCATCACCCTCCCCAAGAAAGGCAACTTATAACTGTGTCAAAACCACCGTACAATCAGTCTTATAAGCCATCCAAGCAAAGTCATGTTGAGGATACTGCTAAAAAGACTAAAGCCACAGGCTGAAAAGATCATTGCTGAGGAGCAGGCAGGTTTCAGAGCAGGGCGCAGCACAACAGAGCAGATCTTCAACCTCAGGATATTGTGTGAGAAGTACCTCCAACACCAGCAAGATCTGTACCACGTCTTCGTGGATTTCAAGAAGGCATTTGACAGGGTATGGCATGCAGCCTTGTGGGCGACCATGAGACTGTACAACATCAATGCCAACCTCATCACAGTAATAGAGCACCTGTATGACAAGGCCACCAGTGCAGTATACTTCAACGGCAGCATAGGGGACTGGTTCAGAACGACAGTCGGAGTCAGACAAGGCTGTCTGCTCTCTCCCACACTATTCAACATCTTTCTGGAGAGAATCATGGCTGACGCGCTTGAAAAGCATGAAGGGACAGTCAGCATCGGAGGCAGAACAGTCACCAACTTACGTTTTGCTGACGACATTGATGGACTAGCAGGAAATGAACAAGAAATAGCTAGCTTAGTAGTGAGCCTGGACAAAACCTCCGCAGCCTACGGCATGGAAATCAGTGCAGAGAAGACCAAACTGATGACCAACAACACCAAGGGCATCAGTACTGACATCAGGGTCCAAGGTACGAAGCTAGAAACAGTCCACAGCTTCAAGTATTTGGGGGGAATTGTAACAGATGAAGGATCAAAGCCTGAAGTACTCTCCAGGATTGCGCAGACAACAGCAGCGCTGACAAAACTGAAGCCCATCTGGAATGACAAGAACATTGCACTCAGTTCAAAGGTCAGACTGATGCACTCACTGGTTATCTCCATATTTCTCTACGCCAGTGAATCATGAACCATAACAGTTGACTTAGAGAAAAGGATACAAGCCACAGAGATGAGATGCTTCCGAAAGATCCTCAGCGTCTCATACAATGACCGTGTCACCAATGAAGAAATACAGCAAAGGATCAGACAAGCCATTGGGCCTCACGAAGACTTCTGAGTGCAGTGAAAAAATGTAAACTGCAGTGGTATGGGCATGTCTCACGATCATCAGGACTTACCAAGACAATCCTACAAGGCACTGTACAAGGAAGAAGAAAGAGAGGCAGGCAGAGAAAGAGGTGGGAAGACAACATTCGAGAGTGGACAGGCTTGACATTGAGCGACTCAGTGAGAAAGACGGAAAATCGAGAGGAATGGAGGAAGCTGATTGTTCGGTCTTGTGTGGTGCCCCAACGGCCTACCAGACTACGGGACTGCTGCTGATGATGATGAAATATTCTGGGTGAATACCTCTCTAGACAAGGATGAACCATTCTCATGGAATGGTCTCTGCCTAATTTGTATCAGAAACAGTTATTGTAATGGTGCAAAATTATTGGTTGCAGCACAGTTTGTTGTCAGTATGACATGTAACCATTAAGTTTTATGTATTGGCTAGTTTCACAATAAAATTGGTAGCTTGTGCTGGTTAACCTCATTTGCTTGGAGGCACGATTGGATTTTAATTAGGACCTGCTAGAATAAGGCAATATGTGTGTTTCCTCCTGCACTGGTTTTAAAATGAGGGTTGTTGTTGTTGTTGTTGTTCTTGTTGTAGGGCTTAATGCCATTTTTCAGCACAAGATAGGCTATACATGGCAGCCAGTATCAATGGTGGAGGAAGAACCCGGGAAAACCCTGGAAAGAACCACCAACCCATGAGAAGCTACCAGCAAGCTTTCTCACATACCCACATTGGCTGAGCCCGAGACTCGAACCCACGCAGACAGAGGTGAGATGGCAATGATCTGTAACGGTGAGCGCTTTAGACACTCAGGGCCCCATTTACATCATGGCATAACTGCATGTGCATTGAAGATTTTGACTTGCGCTAATGAAGTACATCCCTTGTATTTGAAATATTGGCACAGTTGTGATTAACTTAAATAATACCTCCAAAATACAATAAAGAAGTTTCAGTTATAATGCTTTGAAAATAATTGTAATACCTTAAAAACTCATAGTTTGCTTTGATGTAAGCGACCATAATTAAGTACCAGTTTACAGAGCTATGATAATTGTGCTACTGAACCAAGCAAGTGTTAATACCTCCAATGGGGGCCTAAAAATTTATTACCGCTACTATCCTGCTCAAGCCACGTTAGATTTTACAACAGTTTAATTTGTGTGGATTAATGTTGTCGAACAAATGGTTACCTGCATTACTGCCAGACAAAAATGCCCTTATTTCCAAGCTAAATTCTTGGTTCAAACAATTACCTAAGTCTCCTGTCAGAAAGCAAAAGACAAATCTGCCAGTTATAAACAAAAGGAAATGCCAAAACAAACAGCTGTCCAAAATCAAAGGTGGAATGAATAGCGTGTTGAAAGTTTACAAATGTGTGTTACTATAGGCCAAAACAAAAAACTAAAATGTATCAATAATGATCAGTTATGTGAATACACTTTATACTGGCTATATGACTTGTGTAATTAAAAGATGTGTGTCATTTTATATGATTTACATCATCGTGTTGGATCAGAAATCTGAAAAACAGTAACTCTTGAGCGTATGGGTTAAAATAAATAAAATAGCAATGATTGATGTCTTTTTTTAAATGTGATTTGGAAGAATGAGATTTTATAAAAATGATGAATAAAGCGAAATCTACATCTAGTATTTTGGTTATTAACAAGGATGTACAATTTGCACTGTGTAAGTACTGTTCTGTACACTATACACCATTCCCTCGATAACTCGCGCCCTGATAACTCGCGAACCCGCTTATAATGCGGGGTCAGGCATGGATCCCATTTTTTAAACCAGAAAATACTCCAAAAATTGATTCCTATTTTTGAACTTGAAGAAAATCGCGATCAAAATTAGTAATGGAAACTTGGATATATCGCTCGTTTTATCGTCGAAAACGGTAGATAGGGCCTGAAATTTTAATCAACATTATGAAATATCAAATTTAAAAATAAGTCATACAGTTTTTTTACATTTTCTTTCCAAATGGTAGTACACCGCAATTAACGATATGTAAGGAAATTTTGATCAATGAAAATGCCACTTACGCAGAGTGGAGGCAGTACTTTAATAAATAAATATATACCAATTAAATCATTTTTTTAATCAATTGAAATTTATGTTCTGGTTCTGTCTTTTAGTTCCTTTTAAGTGTAATCATCATAAATACAACGTGTCCTCTTGTAATTAAACGTAAAACGTGCCAATCTACCGTAACAGCTATGTCCGTGAGCGTTTCTCTGAGAACCTAATTAGGTGCCAACTGTATTTTGATAACTGATTTGCGGAAGTATTTGTTGTTTTGTTGCACTGAATTAAAAGCTGGCCTCCTTTGTGTTATCATGTTAATTATGTCTTTTGAATCAAATAAAGAAGCTGGAATAAAAGAAAAGTTAAAAGGCACGAAAATCCTACAAATTTAAAATCTAGCGGCCCCGGTCGTATGTCGAGTGAACTCACTTCATTTGATCAATCACTGTTATAAATGTTATTGTGTATGTAACATAAACTACCTTAACTTAACAGACTCATTGGTAACTGTGATCAAAGATAACCAAGCGAAATGAATACTTCGTAAAATAAAGAGCTTGGTTTCACAGATACGGACCATTGTGGGCAAGTGAGTTTCAGAGAATTTTTGAACTGGCACTTAGAGATATCCTCAAGGATGATAAGAAGTTTCATTATTACTTCCAATGAAATTATGACATCAGTACTGTACTAACTGAACAATACAAAAATTGAGATTCGACGTAGACGATTGTCTCACAAAATAAATTTCGCATGTTTTTGAAGAAAAGGAATCTTGTTTGTTTGTGTATCAACAATTAGTCTAGTTTCCCGCTCTTGTAACTCCTGATTTGGCAGGATACCATTAAATACTACTCCGGGAACCAGACTCGTCAAGAACACAAAAAGCAATGACGTAATACACAGATGTTTTGCGTACACGTGATGGTTGTTGAAACCAGTGGCACGATCTTTCACATGTTGGACTTTCTGAAAATAAATGTTTTTTAAACAGAATAATGAACAACTTTATTAGAAAAAGCATGTTATTAAAAATTATTATCGACGTGATTGTAAAATGAGCACTCAGTCATTAAACGGCCCAGTTCCCTACGCACCCCCACTCAGCTGTTTTCTCGATATCTAAGTGAATTTTTTTAACTTTTGGAGGTCCCTCAGTAACTCGCGCCCTTGCTTATAGTGCAGTCTATGTTTGTGGACCCCGTTGTGCGCGAGTTATCGAGGGAGAGGTGTATATGGTACCGGTCACCTGGTAAACTCTAAGTGCCCTGTGAATTTATTGAAGTTTTTATTTACCTTTATTTTATTTCATATTGGAAAGATCAGAAAATATTTAGATGCAAAATAATAACATAACTAACAATCATTGTTGATTATAACAGTTTACTGACATAGTAAATGAACACGAGCTGGTTACTGATGTGTGCAGTTTGGCAATCTTGTCAATTTTGTTTTTACTTTTTTTTACATCTAAAAATGTCGGGACACCAAAAATGCTACAATTTTTAAATGCATATAAATCTTGGGACATATTAAAAATAATTATTTTTTCATGTCCCAACACTTACAGTCATTATGGTATTTGTTGAATTTATTCATTTAAATTGGACTGCTCCGGTGGCCTGGTGGTTAGAGCGTACATCTCGGATGCGGGAGGTCGTGGGTTCGATCCTCAGCTGAGTCATACCAAAGACTTACAAAAATGGTACTAACAGCTGCCTCGCTTGGCGCTCAGCATTAAGAGGTTAGTGTTAGGACTGGTCTGCCTGGTGTCAGGATAATGTGACTGGCTGGGACATGATGCTACATGTCTGCGGCATGATGCCCCAGTGTTAGTCATCACCATAAGCTGCCACACTACAGACATTGTAGCGATATGACTGACAAATTGTTAAAGCTATGTTAAAAATCCAATCACACTCACACTTCACTTAAATTCATACTTCAGTTTTCCCTTGGGTTCAGAAGTTAATCTTGCATTCATTGTCTAGAATGCTACGTAATTCATGTGCTATTTAAAAAAATGTCATGCAGCATTTCATTGATATGAATGTGTTCAGATTTAGTGGTTTGTATGTAATAGAAATCATGTATTGTAAGAATTTCATGCATTACTCAGATGTGAATTGTGAGAATTAATTTGTCTATCTTAAATGGTATGTATCATGTATGCTGAGATTTGATTTTACTATGTCTGTGTGAATGAATTGCTAGTTAGCAAGTGATGTGGTTAAGACAAGATGTGGAATCCATTAATTCATTTGTGTAACTAAGTTGTGTATTCTCTTAACCAAGAAAATTGGTGTGTTTTGACCAACATGGTTCAGCTACTAATTACAGCCCACAGTGGATGTAATAGTTATCAAAGAGGTCTACTTATGTCATGGTTCCAGTTAGAACTGTGAGTAGCCACAAGAGATACATTAGCTTAGTTACAGTAATAAAGGTGTGTGTATCAGGTTACAAACTGACCATATTAGCTTAGTTCTGTTGAATTACAATAAGACGATATCTGATGTTAAAAGAATGGGAATATTGTTCGATTCCAGAAGAAAAACAAGCTGACAAATATTTAGGTTGGCTTTTATATTTTATTTGAAGGAAAAATTATATGGCAATGCTGACTGCCACCAACAGTAATTTGGTAAGGGCCAGGAGCAACCAGGTTATGCTGACATACCAACAATTTGAATTATATCATTGACCTGATTATATGATCAAGTTTAATTTCATATTTTATATTATTAATTACTTGATCCGGGCAATAATACTGTGATTGATCATCTCCTAGATAGCAATAACCAAAGCACCATAACAGGTGGGGATCATATAACACTCCACCACCTCACATTATTCTAATGTAGGAAAAGTCAGTCACTACATGGATGAACAACAAGCTACCACTCAGTGTCACTTCAGTTCCAGTCAGATGACATGGGGAATAGAAGCCTTCAGTTTGAAGTGAGATTGACTGTAATCCTATGCCTTTCCATCTTTCAGAATTAACTCTCAAGTTCTTCAGAGTGATAGCTCCCTTGTGACCCTAACTGTGATGGTTCAGTGATCAGCCAATCTGTGAATAGGTGGCCCCCGAGAATTACCACTGTCAGAGTACAGAGGGTCACTTTTGCACAACAATCCACAAATTCTCCACCTTAATGCCCAGCTGGTATTAAATGGTCTATCCTCCAAGTTCATCACCTAGGCTAGAGGGGCCTCAGGTGGCGGAGTTGTCAAAGGTGCATGCCTTTACAGATCACTCGCATCTCACTTATTTCCATGTGGGTTTGAGTCTTGACTCAGTCATATAGGCATAAGGCAAAGCTTACCAGTAGCTTCCCATGGGTCACTGATTCTCCAAGGGTCGTCATCAATTCTTTCTTCACCGAATTAACTGGCTGCCATGAATAGCCTATTATGTGGTGAAAAGTGGTGTTAACCCACAAAACCCAAACTCAGTCATCCAGGCTAGAGGGCAATTGACTTACAAGTTTTACAATGCCAAGTAGAGAATATTCTTTAACTTTTATGTATGCTCATTTAACTGCAGTTGCATCTTTGTTTCTTTTTCTCTTTGAGGAAAAAGGCTACTCATTATCCACCATTAAGGGCTATAGAGCAGCCCCTCCATACTTTTCAAGTTTTCTGTGTGATCTCCTGTAAGGTTTGACCCTCATCTTTCAGAACTGATAGGTACTTTAAGTTTTAGAGACCAGTCTCTCACTTTTTTAATGCCAAAATGTAATGTTTCATGTGTTCTTTGGTCCTTATCTAAACCTCCTTATGACCCTTGAGTGAAGCTTCCTTTGAATGCCTTACCCTTTAGACAGTCTTCCATCACTTCTTCATTTCAGTGAGGAGAAATAGTAAAGTTCATTCTTGTCGATGGAAAAGGGTTGTTTACAGTTCTGTTGAAACTATGTTTCTCTTTTTTTTGCCAAGAATCATTAGCCTTCAGTGGCCTGAGACTGATTCAGCTGAAGTCCCTAGTCTCAATGTGCTGGGGATTATCAAGAAAGACTCCTTTGCCCAGTTCAGGCATTATATTTTTTTGGTTGAAATGAAAGGGAAAAGAAAGGGTCATAGGTGTCTTTTTTCTCCCTCTCAGATATATATCTGATATTTTGGCAGCCACCATCTCAAGGTCAAGTTGTTCTTTCAAAAAAGGCTTGTCAGTTCCTTGCTGACAGAGATCTGTCTTTCATCTTGATCAAAGCCATGAAGTTGGGTCTATTGTTTACTTTTTTAATCTTTCTTCTTTGGATGATTCCATGAAAGATGCCATTTGCATTCTTGTTTCATCTTCCATTAGATTGCACCATAGTGATGTCACTTATGAATTAAGTCCAGTTGTCAAGCTATCCTCCAGCTGGCCACCCACTAAGGTGGCAAATTCTCAAGGAAGTGACAACTTGTAAATTTTATTGCTACTGTTAAAAAGGGGGTGGGGGTAAACTAATTTTAATTATGTAATACTTAACTGCTTTTACTGTTTCATTCCTTCCTTTCTCCTTGCGCTGATGTCCTCCAGCCTTAAGTCATGGTCAGAGAAGGCTACAGTTCTGAATTTTGGAAACAACAAAGGAATCAGACTTTGAGACTGTGATCATATATATTGTTCAAGAATTTGCTAATTACTAATTTGGAGGAGGGAATATTCACCTTGAACTGGAGACTAGCAACAAAAAAGAGACAGCAATACCTTATAATAGTGGGTAAGTATTACATAATTGAAATAGCAGGTAAGTATTACATAATTAAAATTAGTTTTACCCCCACCCCCACCCCCAAAAGTACATTGTATTAAGACAGGTTTTATAGGCATTTAATATTAATTTTTGCCTCACCTGGTTTGGCAGTAAAAGAAAGACTAAAGTGAACATGTAGAAAGTATGTGAATATTTGGTACAATAAATTTGTACCATAGATTTATAAAGAATTAAAGATTGGATTAAGTTTAAGCCCTGATAAATACAAATTGTAGATTAGAAGATTGCAGTTCGCTTTACTTGTGACTAAATCTTTATCAAATTGATTGGAATTTACAATACCTTATCTCATTTCAATGAGCAGATGGAGTTGGGAATAATTAAGCCAACAGGGAGAAGGGGTAGAGAACTTTCTGCTGAAAGTGATAGTAACATGTCTGGCAAAGGAAATTTTGGTGACAGAAGTATCCATGACAGTCTGTCTGGTGGAATCTACCCGGATCTTTCCTCAATAACAGAATATTCAGACACTGACTTTGACTTCAGACTCAGTGGTAACCTGTTGGTCAAGGTCTACAAAGGTTCTATCACACGTGTCAAAGTTGACTCTATTGTAAATGCAGCCAATGAATCATTGCACCATGCTGGTGGTGTGGCCAGAGTTATTGAAGATGCAGCAGGGAAGAAATTGACTGACGACAGTAGGAAATACATCAGAAGACATGGTGATTTAAAAGTGGGAGATGTTTGTTTAACAACTGCTGGGAATATGCAGTACAGGTCAGTGATGCATGCTGTTGGACCCCAGTGGCATATGTACAGCGATAAATCGGAGTGTCTGAGGGACTTGTATGTCACAGTATGTGCAGTGCTTCTGAAGGCAGACAAAGAGGAATATGAGAAAATAGCTATGCCAGCTATCAGTGCAGGTATGAACTGTTCACTATCATTATAAGTAAAACCAGCAAAATTGTGAACAAAAAAAATTATGTGGGAAGAATATTTCTGTTCTACCTTTGGCAAGATCTATATTTTTTGTAAAACATGCAGACCCTCACTGCAGACAAGAGCAAAAGTTTTTCAAAAAATTTAAAAATTGTTGGCTTGGCATGAAAATCTATTCAGGCTATCTATCCATAAATATAAATATACATACCAAATTTTATTTGTTTCTAGTGAATTTTACTTAAAAATGGTAACAAGGTTCCTGTCCAGAAAAGTCCAAAAAGTCACAAGATTTCAGTTGAGGTTTTTAAAATTTAATATATTAGTTAATATTTAACATAAATATGTATTTATTGACTAATTCCTCTAATGCCTAATTGCATCTAAATCTACTGTTGATGTGAAAATAGTTGCCTTACTTCACATGATCATTTATTTTACCAAACATTAATGAGCAACCTGGTCACATGGCACAGTGATATTAGAGAAGCTATTATGGACAAAATTTTATTAGTACACAGCACATACATCCATGTTACTTTTTGTAAAACATATCAAATATCGATTTAATCATAAGAATTGATTCTCTAGCAAAATAGATACCAGTGCAGATTTTTATTATATGGATCTTTAATATTTTTATATAGAGTACACTATAGACACTTTGTGTAACCTAGTTATCTCCCTCTTGTATTAGGTATTTGCTACATCCAGTAGGTAATTAATCTGCTGGACAAGAAGATAATTGCTATCGTCACTAACGGCCAGTTCTAACACAAACATAATATAGCATGATTAAAACAATGTAGTATACACATGTAACACAGACAGGACATTAGATTGATCTTTGGCCAAAATCACTCAAATTTACGGACCATGATATATAAACCAGCTGCAGACCTAGTGTCTGAGGAGGGAAGTATATGTCATAAAAAAATATACTGGGAAGGAAAACAAAAGGACCAGCTCCGGGGACCTTGTGAGTACGACCAACCATAAAATAATAAAATGTAAATGGCAAAGAGCAACCCGTGAACAAAAAAAATAAATACTTTTTCTTCAAATTCTGTTTGATTTTTTACAGAAAAACAAACACCTTCTTAATGGATGATGCACAAATACATAAAAGCATTTAAAATTTTTGGATGGCTGTAGGGGGACACTTCAAAGGCCAATACTTAACACAGCTACAAGATGGAGATGTGCCCACAAATAAATCAGTATACACTTCACTGTTTGTAAAAGAAGTTTGATAAATGGTCTAGTTATTGTGGAACTTGATCAGTGGATTATAAATCAGTATGACAAAAATATGCAATGAAAAAATGGAATGCAAAGGAAATAAAATATGAAATGGAAAAATGGAATGCAGTGGAAATAAAATAAGCTAGGGAAATTATTTTTGTTTGTTCTTAATTTTTTCATTGAAAAAAATCAAGTTTTTAATCATCATATGCTTACATATCTGTTAGAATTACTGATATGAAAATAGAATTAATTTTCATAACTGATGCTAATAATTGTGTGAAACGTGCGCATTTGAGAAAGTACGCAGTCATCGTATGGAAGTGGAAGTGATCGCATAAAATAATGTTCATTGCCAAAGTTTTTGATAAATGGAAACAAAGTGCGCAGTGGAAATTATTTATTTTATTTGTAAGTGATTTGTTTAATTAAGGAAGGTTAACAGAAGGATTTCATCTTCAGATGCATATTCTATGCATTATGCATAATAATATAGAACATAAGCATGAAAGAGGGTTCATAATTGACTTACATAAATAAAATGTAGCTTTCAGCATTCAGTTTAACTTTAATTAATTTGTTTTATTTGTTTATGTTGTTGTTGTTGATTTGCCAAGGAATTGTTTCACTATTTATTATTTCCAAATTATCTTCTTCTACATTTTTAAAAAAATTTCAGTTACAAGTATCTGCACATATTATACACATACCCTTTGATATATGATTGTATCCATTGTGCTTAACAATTATCCACTAATTACTTTTATTGAACATTTGTTTAAGGCATCTGTTTGGAAAGTTTGCCCATGGTGAGAAGTACAATTAAATTCACTTCATTCTGTGTTGCAATCAATGAATGCTGACCAGCGGCAATACTTACCAGAAATGCTTATAGTGCAACCTCCATATACTAAAGAGTTCAGAAAGAAAGGGTAGATAATGAGGTTACCAAAAAGGGACATACATATATATATATATGTGTGTGTGTGTGTGTGTGTGTATATAATTCTTACCCTTTATCATTCAAACATTTAAATTATACCCATTATAAAGTTATGACATGATTAACAAAGAATTTCAAGTTTTGCTTAGAATTTTCCTATTTATTTATTTTAAGAAGAAAGTTATATTTAATAAAAATGATGACGATAATTGTTGCAGTTATAATATAATGGTTTTTATCATTATAATCATGTACTTATTTTAAAGCACATTTTGGTGTAACTATGCCATTCATATGATGAGCCACACAAAGCATGCTTTTGAGTAAACTGACATTCTGTTTAATTATTGTCATCTCTTTTTTTCTTTTTTAAATTTGTTTTCCCAATTCTTTCAATTTGAAGTCACCTTGATATAATTCTCAAACAGGATTACCTCTGAATAATTTGACTCCAATCCAGGAATATCTCAGAAAGCTTCTTATTGTAGAGTACCTTTGTTTCTTCTTCACTTACACTACCCAATCATAATACCATAAGAGAACTACTACCTCCTCACAAATCTAGCCCTCACAGGCTAAAACAGTTTTGCTAAGATTTAAGATGCTAAAAATTATCTTCCTACATAGGTGGCAGTTAGAGTTACACTTGTGCCAAGTAGCATGCTTTCTACAGACAGACAGGCCTCCCAGTCCACTTAAGGGTATTTTGGAAGTTTCCTACCATAAAGCATTTTGGAGGAGTGTTCTCAAAGGGAAGTAGATTCCATCTCAGTTTTCCAATTTTCCTTGATTCTTTCTTTCAGTGACAGAGTTCTTGGTCGTTCAGTTGGATTATAACTTTCTTATCTTCACACACTCAGACACCATTGGTATGTACTTCTCTGCAGATTGCTTGTGCATACCCTCACATTGCTGTAGCTTTATTTTACATGCAGATATTGTGTGTTCTATAGAAAACTCGTTTATATTACTTTATAATTTCCGCTGCAGTCTGATACATCCAGGTAAATTTTATGTATGATAATCTTGTCATAGCATCCACTTGATAAGTACTGTAAGCAGCACTTTGGTGATTTTACCTGTATTGGTAGCCAATTTGTCTTTCCTACAGGTCACTTTTATTACATTTATATTTTAGCATTCACTTCGTAAGTATTAATAGTGACACTTCAATACTCTACCTGTATTGGCTGCCATGTGCTCCCCTGTACAGGTAAATTTGTCATAGTGTGTAACTCTGTATGTACACTCTATGAGTTATATAGCAGGATGTGTGCTGGGCTACACCTGTATACATTGTCTGCTCTGTTTAGTCTTACAGATTTAGATCATGGGCAAGACAAAGTGTAACCTTGTAAACATTGGAAACACAGTACTGCCAACCTTTCTGGTTGCTATTCAACAAATACATGTAAGACTTGCACATTGTTGGCTGAAAGTCAATGGGCTGCACAAAATGTTGTCATCACCAGATTAGCAGAGAGATTATGAAATCTGCTTGCAAGCAATCTTTCTTAGATACCACTATGTTGTGAGAAGACTTTGTCTTCATGGCTTCAGTCAAAGAGATCTTCCACTTTCTACCATTGGAGTTTTGTCTGCTTCCTCTGCTCCATCAACAGCCAGGTTTAATCTTCCTGCATCTGTTGACTTACTGAACAAAATGGATGATCCAGCATTCAGATTGCTTCCAAAGTCTGATAGAGTTGCAGACCTTTTGGGCTGCCTACATGAGCAATTACAGGACATGAGTGTCAACCAACTCTTCTCACAACATGCCTTCCCTCAAATTGTAGTCAGAGGTATTATAAGACCCACACTCCAGTTTTTCACATGAACACCCAAGCAATCAACCTAGACATTGTAACATTGGGGATGGCAAAACCATACTGTTTATGTATGGACTGGAAGGCATTCAACAACACACAACAGCTGGTGTGAAATGTGGCAGTGGGCTCTGTGCAGGACTTGGTATCAATGGCTGTATTCCAACAGGCTGAACAGTTTTTCATCTCATACCCCAAATTCCAAAGGACATGCCTGGGAGTTTTGTTTTTAGAATGTCCCACATCTTTTACAGAGCTGCCCATCACACCCTGTGAGTTATGTTCTAGAGCAAAACATGATATCCCTTGTTACTCTCCTTCTCAGTTTTAGATTCCTTGTTAACAAGGAAAAATCTGACCTCATACCATCTCAGCATTTTGTCGATCTTGATATGAAGTTCACAAAACAGGTAAACAAAGTATGTCTTCCTAAAGAATGGGCATTGAAAATAATTATAATGTTGGCTTCATTGCTTACACATGACAGTCTCTAAGTCCGAGAATTCCTTTGCCTACTGGGTTTGCTTAATGTTGCAGAGGACCTCTTCATCCTAGGTCACCTTTTTATGAGACCATTACGAATGAATCTGTTATCACAGTTGAGGCCAAAATGTTTGGACCAACCTATAATTGTCTCCACAATTATGAGTTTCTATCAAAGGAGATGGGACAACCTCAGTTGGCTCACATCAGGTATTCCCTTGCAGATGCAACCTCTGGAGATCATGATTTGCACAGAAGGTTGGGGTGCACATCTCCTTCCATCATTCCAGGTAGTCAGTGAAGAGCAGTCCATGCAGGATTAGCTTTTATATATCAGCATCCTCGAGATGAAAGCATTGCAGAAGGAGCTTTATGGACAGGGCATCCTCATTCTGACAGACAGCTCCATGGTTGTGAATTATATCATCCGGCAAGGGGAAACCAAGTCTCCAAACCATGCATTCTTGTTTGGGATTTTCTACGATGGTGTCTTTCATGATAAATCCAAGTATAAGTTCATCAAATTCCTGTCCAACTAAATATATTAGCAGATTTAATGTCACGCATGAGTCAAATAGTAAAATTGAATGGTCATTTTATCAATCGGTTTTCACTCACATATGTGACCTCAGAAATTGAACAATGTTGGACCTGTTCATGACAAAGTGAAATGCAAAACTCCCAACCTCCCAACCTTTGTAACACAGAGACCCTGATCCATAGGTTTTCAGTTGATGCTCTTTCCATAGTTCGGAACGGTTTGGATGTATACATGTACCCTCCAACACCTGATTCAGAAGGAGATACCGAAGACAAGACAGTCAGAGTGTTGCCACATCCTGGTTGCTCCACTCAAGTGGGAAAAATCATCGATAAGTGACCTGATCAATCTTGTGATGGAAATCCTCAGCAAAATAGAGATCTTTCCTCATCTAGTCAAGCAACCATGATGACAGGCATTCCATCCCAATCCAGAGTTTTTGAACCTGCACATCAGTATCATATTAAACAAGCTCTTCGTTATGTATATTTAATTTGCATTTTTTTGTTATTTTTTTTTTAAAAATTTATTTCGATTATATGCTGTTGATAATATAACAGTGTATGTTGGACTTGACTTTGTCCAAAGTCATGTTCATCTTCTACTAGACCTGAATCATTGATTTTGTTAATTCTGTAAACAACTAATACAGAGCTGAAATATTTTCTTTGTGTATGGGTTTAATATTAGGATCATTATTACTAGAAATAAACATTTATTTGGGTCTGGGTCTAAGTTATTGGAATTCCCTATATATACCTGGCTTACCTGATATATTTCACCTTATATAATATAATTTTAATAACAGACCTTCTAATTAAAACTAAGATTTTATTTTGTAAACGTTAAGAAGTTTCTATCATGTTATTTTCCATTAGGAAATAGCTTTTTTAAGAAAATGCTAATTGTGACCTGTGGTCAAGTAGAGGACTATATAATCTTGTTTTTCTAGAAATTATTAATTTGTGCTTTAAGATCTTAGCAGAATCAGTTGTATTATTGTTGTGCCCAGAAATTCATTTCAGCTGGAATTTATTCAGATTATTTATTCACTGGAAATAGAGAGCCATCATCAAAATTAAATTTCTAAGAAATAGAGATTTGACTTTATAGTGAAATTTCAAATAAGGATTTAATTCTAGGATTGTATTGTTTTGATGCAACAAAAGACTTTTGCCAGATCAGCATTATATGGGCTATTACAGACACATCAGTACTTTCAGTGTTGGATTTAATTTGGATTTCCACTAAAGTTTTTTAGAACTTTAATCATTAGGTCTTGTGCCTCAAATTGGATTATTTTGGGATTTAATTCGCAATACCGTAAGTTCTTTTTTACATTTTCACTTTGCATTCTAGGGAACAAAATTATTCATTGAATTTTATGAAAGCTTGTTGCATCTCACTCTTTTCTATTACTTATTTTAAGACCATAGAGTCGTAATATGCTTAGGAACAGTAAGTTGTGGATATAATTGCTTGAGCAAGACAGCCCTCCGCTGTGAAAGAGAAAATGGATAATTTTGACCGAATGGTGTCATAATGAATACATTGCATCATTGAACACATCAGTACCTCAATTTAGCTAAATTCCTACTTTGGCTATTTGATGAGAACCAGTTAGTTACAGTCATGATAAAATGCTATTGTTCCACAGTCTCCAACACACTGTCATCATTGAAGATAGGTCATTGGATAAAACAAAGACGAATCTGATCTTCTGTCACATTCTAGCACATCCAAAGGCATTCTCCCAGTGCCCTAAGTGGAATCTGTCTTGGGTGCTCACCTGGCTGAATAAGACACTGTTTGAACTTCTCTTGAAGGCCTCATTGGCTCACATTTATATAATGCTTCCTATTTGTACTAGTGATGGCAGTCAGAATCAACAAGATACATTTTTTTTCAGTCAACCCAGACTACATGCAGTTCCAACAGGATGGGTCAGTGTCACCAATCACAGTCCCTGCTTCATTGCCAAGATCAGGGAAATCAGACATTCGTTGTGCAATCCTGTCTACACTGGACACTTCATCTCAAGGTCATCTTCAGGACCCAGTGAGAGCACTGAAGTGGTACCTAATAAGATCCAAGCCTGTACATCAAGGGAGATCCCACCTCTTCTTACCTCTCAAGAAGGGCAAGGATGACATTTCAGCACAGGCAATCTGGTCCTGGATAAAATGGATTATCTGCTCCACATGTCAGGAATTGACTCCAGATTAAATAAATTTGCTACACATCATGGCTTATCAAGTTAGGGAAGTCACAACAAACATTGCATTTGAGTGAAACTGTTTCCTAGCTGACATTATACAAGCCATGGGATAGAGGTCAGATTTGATGTCATCAAGCTTTTACCTTCAAGATCTTTCATCCCAAAAAGCTCATCTAGACCTGGTGGGGTCTATTACAACAGGTTACCGTTCTGGCAGCTTCCAAAGACACATCATCCTGACATTTTGCTGGATTTGCGGAAGGAAACTTTTTCACTTAAAGAAGTTGCACCCCAGCATATGGAGTCCATTCTCCAGCCAGGTTATTATGTAGAAGCTGTCTCACATACCTTAGGCAACTGGTAATAGCCTCTCCAGGATAAGGGGATATAACTCCCTCCACCTCTTACCTATTCTCCTAAGGTATTATGATTGGGTAATGTATTTAAAGAAGAAACCAATTTTTCTCTAGTAAAATATCTTCAATAATACTTTCCCCAATCATAATACACATACGCCCTTCCAGCCTTCCCAAAGTTAACATCCATCTAGAGAGCATGCACTCTGTTCAAGAAATAACTGAAGTATTCATTGGAATTTAAACCAGTCCATGCATAAAGGGGTGATCACTTTATCTTACTGCCACCTATGTGGGTAGAAAACTTTTAACTTCCTAGATAAAAAGTTTTAGCCAGGAAGGGCTGGATTTCCAAGGTAGTAGTTGTTCTCCTAAGGTATTATGATCTGTAAGTATTACTGAAGAAACATATTTTACAAGAAAAAAGTAGTTTTTTTTCACACACACATGTGTAGGAATAGATCCATGGATCCCTTTGCACTAGTTCCATCATTTTTTTTTGGAGGGGAGGATGCAATTAAAATAAATTAGTCCTCCAATAAAATACCCATAGTCGAAAACCATCAGTGCCATATCAGTATACATGTTATAAAACTGGTTGGGGAAATCTGCAATAAGGATAATTTGACCAAAATATTAATGAGCGTTAATCAAAGAATGGGGAAATACTAGTATACAGACACATAAATATGTATGGTCATTTCGCAAAACTTCACATATGAAAAGCACAATATGAAGCTGTGAGAGTTCTTAGGTGATTTAAATGTTACAAAGTTGCCATTGAATACAGTATTTTTATGTGAAATTATGTTTGTAAATATGGCAGCATTCAAGATTGGTACTGGATATTATAGCATGAAGAAGTTATTTTCTTCTATAAGTTTGGTATCAGATATTTAACCCATCCTTAATACTCTACCACTGAAGGTTGTGTGAAGAGGACTTGCTCTTCTACATCACACAGTCTCAATTTCCAAGTGGTTATGGAAAATATGATACAGAGTGAGCCTGTTATTCTCACCTAATTTGCAGAAAAATAACCAGTTTCAGTGATTTTTTCTTTTATACTTGATACAGCCTTTAATATTTGAAAGTTTGCAGCCAGAATTAAAATGTAGAAACCTCAACAGAAACCCTTGAAAAAAGTGATTTAAAAAGTTGCCAAATTGCTTTAAATGCCTGATAATATATAATCAGGCCATCTGCATTTGAATACATATACAGTACGTAAGAAATTTCATTTCTTTACCTATTGTGTTTTTTAATTAATCATGCTCCTATGTCTCTATGGTCTATAAAAATTTAAGAGGAACATACAGTATTTGTGAATTAAATCCCAAATAATACTAAATGTTCTTTCCCAAGTCCAAAAGTATAGAATGTTCCAAATGAATTTTGATCTTGAATGTGCTGATGTACCAATAGTCTTATGGTATCACAATGATATAATCCAGAATGTATGTCAATCAATTCACAATAATCCCAAAGTGATGTTTTAGTCCAAGATGTCAGTGAGTGTTTTGTAATTCCAATGAATAATTTAAATAATTCCTCTCAAATGATATATGAGCACAACTTAAAGTGATTTCACAAAGACTTGTATTAAAATAGGAATTAAGACTGTTTACAACTTCAGCCTTGTATAAAATCCTATGACACAAAAAGATGACCAGAATGTGAGTCAAAAGTTTGTTTCTAGAACATTGTAAATTTTGTAAATAATGCTAGACTTTGAACTCAAATATCAGCAAACATCTTATCTATAACTTACAAACAAGACAAAAAATTAGGTAGACAATATAATTTTCTAGTGAAAACCAAGGTCCTGAACTTATATACAAGTAAACATGTTTTTTTATAAAAGATCATTATTTTAAGGTATAATTTACAATCATGAACAAAAGTTAGCAATGTAATCATTTGTTTTCAAATGACCATTACAATCTACGATCATGGACAAAAAACCCCACACAATATAGATAATACATGACAATGCTGACAAATTTTATGTCAAATAATTATTCAAAAAAGTTTTAAAATGTGTACATATTAAAATTAGGAAATTGTATATATCTAATAAATAAATATATCTATAAAATTTAATTTGTCTGCCTTAAATAGTTGTTGTTGTTATAGGGTTTAACGCCATTTTTCAGCACTAGATAGGCTATACATGGCGGCCAGTATTAATGGTGGAGGAAGAACCCTGGAAAACCCCGGGAAGAACCACCGACCCACGAGAAGCTACTGGCAGGCTTTCTCACGTACCCACGTTAGCCGAGCCTGGACTCGAACTCACGCAGACAGAGGTGAGATGGCAGCCTTAAATAGTGTTTGCTAATTGTGCTACCAAGCTGTTTGTAACAAATTTCTAGTCCCAAAAGTTAAATGAATGAGCAAAAACATGTTAAGAAAAAGGGGATGTAAGGCCTGAAATCAGGTTATCTACATATGGATGCAAATTTAATTTTTCCATGTTAAGTGGGTTTTGTGCAATTGAGCTTACAGGCTTCTCAGGACAGATGTATGGATGGACAGGAACAAGTCAAAATGGTCCCAATGCAAACAGTTGGGGCATGCAAATTCATACTGAAGACATTTCAGAAGATTGGAAATTTAAAACATTTTGACTCATGGGATTTTTATTCAGTCAGACAGGAAATCAGTGACATGAATTAATGCTATTGATGTAGTTTTTGTACAATGTTAAACAAGTACATAAAATGTCAGTCTGTTTCAAAACCAACACCTCTCTCTCTCTCTCTTCAGTATATATTTTGTTCAAAGAATAATGAATGTGGCAAACATTTCAGCATAACATGCACAATAGCATTGGTACAGGCATAACATTCTCTGTCGTCTCTGGTTCCTATTATTCCCATTTTGTTTAAAGATTAATGAATATTAGTCATGTATCAGTTGTTCTCTTACAACAGTTGATTAAAATATTTCTTCCATTACCAACTAATAGTTCTTTGTTCATAGTTCACTGGGCCAAAAGCTAAGTGAGCGTATGGTATGGCCTTGGGTCCATCATCCATTGTCTTTATTCCATCTGTCAAAACATGCTTATGAACACTCGAGGGGCTTCATTTCTGATGAGATTTTGATCCAACTTTTTATGCAAGTTTGTATTATCAAGATCTCGGAAGAGCTTGATTATGAACAACATCCATGGATACTACTGAGGTGTTCTTGTATCAGATTGTTGAGCTTGTGAACACTCTAGTGGCCATATTTATCAGATTTTGATAAGATTTAGTATGCAGCTTTACATTCATGGGCACTTTTATGAGTTTGATTGTTAGCATTTCATATCATCATTGTGTGGAGTTATCTTCCCCAAATTGTTTGGTTCCCCACTTTTGATTCCATACTTTTCCAGTTTCAGGCCCTGCTGATGAAACTTGAGTCAGTTGCAATACACTCATCACCAACAGTTCTAGATAATATCCCAGAGTGCTATTGTATCGCAGGTCTTAAAGTTAGTGATGGCAAACAAGTAAATAAAGATATTTACCTTCAATATATTATATATGTCTGTTTGTTGTTCTTTAGTCTTTATTAAAATTAATGTCTAGTTTAAAGCAGGTCATTGCAGGAAGCAATCAATAAAAAGATGTAGATTCTAGGTTGTGGAATGGGAGTTACTCTGATATCCAGTAATACGAAAGAAATATCTGTATGATGGTATATATGTGTCCTAACATTGGGAACTTGATGTATATGCTTCACAGAGTGTAAATCAACTTAAAAAATGGATGCTACTTCCATGGCCCTAATTCAGACACCTGTACCCTCAAACAACAGAAACTTATATAAGAGAATTCAAGCAATGCATCTGTAACAACCTGTGATGGGCAAGTGACACCAGGATTGTTGGTGAGAATGGGCCCACTATCATGAGCATGAAAGTATGTGTTGACCACAGACTGTTTAAACAACTCCAGGTGTTACATGAAAAAGTAATAAATCATTTACAACAAAGTTTTCAGGTCAGTTGGGAAAGCCACCTGAAAACAGCAACCATAAATTCACTCTCTTGCTTCTTGACAAAAATGGCAATCATGTGATTTGACTCTTGCAGAACATCATTGGACATGATCAGATGACAAACTGGTTAACCAATTTGCCACAGTTATATAGATTTTAAGGTATAGATTCTATTAGAGAACATGGGGTATACCAGACCATGTTTGGAAACAGTGATATTCATGGGTACATTTTTAAAATTCAGTCAAACCTGGTTATCTCGATTACGTCGGGGCTGTCAAAAAAATCGTCGACATAACAGGGTCCCGAGATATCAGGGTTTAGTTGATAAATCTACTGCAGAACAATGATTATGCATGTGAAGTACCAAAAAATGAGGAGTTTTATTTTTAAAAACAAATGGCATTTCTAGTGCACAATAAAAATAATAATTCAGTCATGCCTGGTTGGAGAAAAAAGAAGATTGGAGGTCTTTTAAATGAGATTAAGTAACAAGTCACTTACTTTTACAACAATAAGTTACTGCAGCAATGTTGGTGGTTTAAAGTTGTTTTTATTTCCCTGTGAATAGCCTCATCCCTTTGGTAGCCTCAGCAAGACAATGATTTTCTCACGTTATCCAGAATCTAGGCCAATTGAAGTACATGTACATGTAGGACTGTATTTTTTTTGAAAGTGTTTTCTTTTGTTAGAGTTGACTTGTGACTAGCAGCAAAATGTAACTGACCAATTCTGTGTGTGTAAATCAATCTTTTTTTTTTGATTGTCAACGGTTCCTCTACATCAATATATTCCGGTTTTTAAGGATAAATTTTGCTTCTTTATCGGAAAAAGAGGGGCTGTCAGTATTCATGTATCGACAAACTGTAAAATGTGTTTCAAGTCTTTAGAGTTAACTGTCTCAACATCAAATTCTGTATGAAGCCAACTTATTCCATTCATGCAGTTAGAAGACAACTTATTCCATTCATACAGTTGTAGTCCCGTATCCCTCCCGACTTTGATCAGTGATCGTTGGCAAGAACACAGCTCCAGAAGGAGAGTTGGCTGATCTCTTTGATGGATTGCAAGACTTTGAAATTCAAGATAAAACAACACAAGTGAAAGCACTCTTCTTTCTGTTTCAAATTTTAATCCTATCAGTCGCCTTCTGCTTCAATCTGTTTGTGTTGAAGAATATGTTATCATGGTACAGCGATCACCAGTTTCATTAAAAAAATGCTGGGCGCTATAGACTTTTTTTTACAATACTGTTGGTGCTTTTATTTACTCTTGTTCAAAACAAATTAATAACTAATGGGGGGGGGGCAGCTTTGTTTGGAGTTTTGCGGGTGTTTATTTATAGATTATTGTGAGTCACTTGATCTAGCCATGCTGAAGTTAAATGCTTTTACGCTTGTACCAAGCATGAAAACACTTTATTACCGAATTTGTTTTAAATGTATTGTGTAAAACAAATTAGATATTTTTAGCTACATTTAATGATGTTAACCTGATAATTTTCAGAGTTATAGATAAGATCAAATTCGCGATGCTGTGTGCGACGAACTATATTGTCATGGTGTGGACAAGTGATAATGTCCATTTTGGACGCAGCTTTCATAAAGATCAGAAATGCATGCATTCAGTTTCTATACTCTAAAGTATTGTTTACATGATAATTTTCTCCACTCTGTATAAGTGATAAACCATGCATTGATGAGATTGGTTGATTAGCATTTGTACCGGTAATAGACCTTTTCCATCCTTGCCAGTGTGAGGTACCAGTAATAGCCGAAATGCCGGATCATTTCTTTTAAAATTTCTCTGAGATGGACATTAAAAGTTGCATTTCGTTGAATTATGCGGTTCCACATGTTACTTTGGACCGAAACTTATGCCTGACATAACTGGGTTATCGACTTGACAGGGGTCGAGATAAGCGGGGAAAAATTAGCATAACAAAGAAGGATTTTTGGGGGTCCAGACCAAAGTGCTCAACACACACGGGTTCTTGAGATAACCGAGGTCAATATAAGTGGGTTTGACTGTAGTTTAGTTGCTAACAATCCTGACATTTTCCTAGAATCAACAGGTGATGCAGAACTAGAGATAAGGATACGATAGGTGATGCTATGTAGAAAAATACCAAAAATTTTGAATACCATGATACCATAGACCCTGCAATATCATAGGATGCGAATATACTCAAGTGATTAATTAAAATATTGGTTATGTTATAACATCTCATTGCAATATGTAATAGCAAAAGCTTTTAATGATGCCTATGACTCTTATTGAACAATGTTTTAGATATATTTTGTTTAAAGCAGTGGAACCATTCATCACGATTATTTTACAATTTATTTTATCATCTTAGGTATTTTTGGAGTCCCAAAAGAGCTTTGTACTGACATGTATGTGAGGGCTGCTGTAAAGTACAGTGAAGACCGTAAGACACATCAGATGTTTTTGAGAGAATTTCACATTGTAGATGTAGACACTGAAATTCTGCAGGATATCAGGGCATCATGGGAAAAATGGCAGAAGGATCCAGAAGCAATAGATCCAGAGAGAGCCGCTGATGAATACGCCAAGAAACATGGTAGCTTTTATCAATCCCATGGACAAGGACGAAGTCACAGAGGTCAACGTCAATGGGCAACTTCATCATCTTCAATGGAAAGTGCAGACTTTGATGTAACACACGGGCGTGAGACCCTTAGTGCGGTCAAGGTTGTCGACATGGGGAAAGAGGACAAATTTGGACGTATAACACAGAACTTCCAGTTGGGGCAGGAACTAGTCATCAAAATCTACAAAGGCTCATTAGTAAATACACTTCAGCTTGATGCATTAGTCACCAGCATCAATACAAAAGGTGATAAAGGTTACCTTGGCAAACTTGTTGAAGAAGCTGGTGGCACATTGTATCAAAAATCATTTGAAGATGAAAAATGGAAGAAATTGCCTCTGAAGCCTGGAGAAATTTTCAAGTGCAAGTCTGGTGATATTCATGTTGGATGCATTGTCAATGTTGTCATTGATAGACTTCAGTCAATGATGGGATCTGAACTAAATAATTATCGATTTGTAATAAAGACTGTACTTAAGAATGTCAATGATTTGAAGGATGTAAAGACAATGGTGATGCCATTACTGGGATCAGGTTGGTAATTATATAATGGTACACACCAGATTTTGTTTCCACAAGGATAATTAAAGATGAATTGAATGAGAATTCATTTCTATTAGCACCACACCTTTACAATAAAAGAAAGTCACTGGGACCTACATTTAACAGTTTACTGGCTTAAATTAGGTTTTTGCATTTAGCTCATAACCAGATAGGTTTTTCTGCAACCAGTATATATACTGCTGTACCTAGATTCTTTAAACTTGGTGAGGGGATGCATCTTGATGAGTACTACACCATCATCACAAAAATATGTATTGTGACCAATAGTTTTGCCTGGGTAAATTTTGTGCTTTAAGTTTATTTCTCAAGCTCTGTTCATGCTAGAATTATCAAACTTGATAATGTATGCATCTCTATAAGTACCACACAGTACAGCAAAAGAAGGTCTTGGTGACCTACAGTGTACATTTTACTGGCTTAATTACAGTTTTTGGAGTTAACTTGTAACTCAATAGGTTTTTTTTGCACCACAGTATATACTATCTAGATTACTGAAACCTGATGAGGGGATGTATTTTGATGAGTACTACACCCACATCACAAAATAAGTTCACAGTGATCTGTATTTCATACTTAAATGACTTTTGCTAAATTTTGTGTCAAGTTCATTTTTATTTGTTAGAATCATCAGATTGGATGATTGTATGCATCTCTATCAGTACCACACCCTTGCAACAAAAGAAGGTCACATTTCACATTTTACTGACTTAAGGTTTTGCTTTTAGCTCATGACAGATTAGTTTTTTAACCTCCAAATGATACTGTTGTAGCTGGAATTATGAAACTTTGTCAGAGGATGCATATTGATAAATACTATAACCTCATCTTAAAAGTAGTTCACTGATCATATTTCATGCTTCATTTACTTTTTAAATTTTGAGTTTTCACTGTTCATGTCTGAATGATTAAATTAAATGATTGTGTAGATCTCTCTTGGTACTGTACCCATCCAGTAAAGATCATTGTGACCTATATTTCAAATTTTTATCAGTTAGAATAGGTTGTGCCATTTAGATGGACTTCATAGGTTTTCTGCATGTTATGTACTTACTATCCTATCTTGAATTAAGAAGCTTGGTGAGGATATGTATATTGATGTAGTGCCCCTTCATTTCAATACAATGTCAAGATGGCCCACATTTTATGTTTCATTGACTTGGGTTAAAGTTTCTGTTTGATGTGCACTTCTCAGACACTGTTCATACTAGAACTGTGAAATTGATGATGATATGTATTACTGTTGCTCCCAAACCAGAGCAACAAAAGAATCACATTGTGACCTGTATTTTATATTTTACTGCCATTGGTTAAGTTCTGCATGTATCTCGTGACAACATGCATACCATCCTACCTTGAATCATGAAACTTGGTGAGTGGATGCATCTTGATAAGTTGCATATCCCTATTGCAAAAAGAGGTCTCTGTGATGTATATTTCAGGCTTCATTGACTTTGTTTGAAATGTTGTGTTTCAAGTTATTTTTTGGGTGTTGTTTGTTCCTATCTTGAAAATGTATAATTGGCTGAATTTCTTTTAATTCTACTTAATTACTGTAAAACCAAAGAAGGTCATGGTTTACTACATTTTTTGCCTTGCTAAATGTTTTATATATTTATGCTTATTATCACATATATTTGTCCATGCTGTATACATTCTTACATATTCAGAGGGCCTTTCTGATAATGCAGTGCAGTTGAAGTAGGAATAAATAGAGGCTATTTGCTTGTATTGAGTGAATAAGATATATTTCACTGAATGGGTGAAAATATTTTAGTTTTTCAATCATGAGATGAAATTTATGTTAGTCACTCTGAGCAAGCAAATTTTCTTTTTTACTTTATGATTAGAATATTGGCTAGCAGTATGTATGACCAACTGAAGTAGCAGATTTCTTATGTAGTCTTGTGTGATAATGTCAGTGGTTTACTGTTTATGTTCTGCAGTATTTTGTGCATATTCACACAGAAGATTTGAGAAGTAACATAATTCTCTTTCCTAATTCATGGTTGAAAGCACAAAAAAACAGAATATATTGAAGAAAAAAAGCACATTGTGTGATCTGAACCTGATATTCCTGCATGACAGGTAGCCATGCTTACTGCTGGATAAAAATTTCACATCTAATTTCTGGGTCAGAATGTTATCAATGTCTAATGACTATATGGGGAAAAAAAATGTTTTTGATAATTCACTTAAGTCAAATCCAGTGAATTAATTAAGTTTTTTCTCCTGGAAAATCCACTGATTCATGAACTAGCAAAAAATAAAAATAGATATTTATTCAGTGGTAAACTTTCCATGTAATTTACTATATATTGTATATTGTAAAAGGAATCCTCAGCAGGTTAATTCTTTATAGTACACATAAATGAGTATGGAATTAGGAACAATGATTTAAAAATTTATATACAAATACAACATTAATCTCTGGTTTTTATCAACTTATTATAGTACCTCTACTTTGATATCAGAGAAAAGAATGTTCTTTTATTTTGTTTTATATGTTTAATACTCTGTCACAACAGGTAAGGACTGTTCTTTTGGCCTAAGTGGTTAGAACGTCCACCTTGGATACAGAAGGTCATAGGTTCGAACCCCCGGCCAAGTCATACCAAAGACTTATAAAAATGGCACTAGCAGCTGCCTCACTTGGCACTCAGCATTAAGAGGTTAGTGTTAGGACTGGTCAGCCTGGTGTCAGGATAATGTGACTGGGTGGGACATGAAATTACATGTCTGCGGCATGATGCCTCAGTGCTAGACAACACCATAAACTGCCATACTGCAGACATTGTAGCAACATGACTGAAAATTTTTTAAAAGCTACATTAAAAATCCAAATCATACACACAAACGAACACAAGAGCTACATATGTGGATGGGTGGGTGGGTAGGTAGAATAGCGTGGGTGGATAGTTAGATAGGTAGGTTAGCATGGTTGGGTAGGTAGATAGGTAGGTTTAGTGGAATCAGCAATACTGGCAATATAATGCTGATTAAAAGTGAAAATGTAAAGAGAAATAAATTGCCTAAAAAACTTGATATAAAAGGGAATAATATTTTGTTGTCAAGATCATTTTAGTCTGAAGATATTTTCTGCATGATAATTAATGTTTACAATACCTTAGTAGAATTATTGCCCATAATTACCTGTTTGAACTTACATTTCTGCAACACAACTTTACAATGAAATACTGCATTTCAGCCAGACTTATTGTGCACTTTTTTATATTGATGAGACATTCAATGATTTCATGCCATCTTTAAAAGAGTAATATTCCAGATTGTCTATCTCCAAACTGTGATTTATCAACTGCAGTTCATCTGTTTATGGCCCTGCTGAGCAAAGTGTAGTGTTTGTGGGCCCTTTTTGATACAGCCATCATTGCCAATTCTAGTTTATTGAATGTTCAGTTACAGTATATCAATCTTTTAAGTACAGTTGTAAAAATAAATATATATATCAGAAGTGTTTGCTCAACAATAAATGGTTTTAGCCAAATGTTAACATTTTCACCATTATAACTGGATGCCTGTTTTAAGTAAACATCAGCTATATGTCTGGCAAACTTGTCAAACTCCAACCTTACACTTCCAAGGAGAAATTTAAAGGTGACCCTAAATTGAATGGCACTTGTGCCGGTGCCTTAATAAATTGCCTTTTGGCAAGAATGAAAATGTTGGAATTTTACATAAAGTTAGTTTCTCAGTTCCTGGCTACTTTACCAGTTCATTTTTGACCATAATTTTTGCAGATCTTTATTTGAAATTTGAAGCAAAAGTTTTACTTCATTTCCAGATTTTTAATTTAATTAATATTTGTTGTAGAATGCTCAGTCATAATCACACTCATGTACAGATTTTAAAAGTCTGGAACCATTGTAATGTACAAGAAGTTTGATAGCTTATATAGAACATATTTCTTATTGTGTTTCAGGCAGTTTGAAGGTTCCTTCAGATGACTTTGACAGATGTTGCTCTGGATTTGTACAAGCAGTATTAGACTTTTGCTTTGATCGACCAAAACCTATCATACAAGAAATCCACATAGTCAACACTGATGAAAATGTGTGCAAAAGTGTTGAGAAGGCTTTTCATAATATGTCAGTGGCAAGTTCCAGTGAAATTTCTGATGGCAGAGGAAAGTTAAATATGTCATCATCAAGAAGAGGGACAGAAGAAAGCATGGGGATATATGATGATGCATTTAATGCTGTATCAGGCTCTGACAACCTGTCAGGGAGCAGTTCTTACAGAAATCCTGCTGATTCATTTGATGAACTAGCAATGTCTAGAGCAAAGGTTCTTAGAAATAATACAGTTAAAAATGTTGGATCAGGCTTGAATATGCTTGGAGACCAGGGTGAACAAATATCAAATGATGAAGATTCTGATGATAGAGAAGACAATGGTGATACCACCTGCACAAGCAAGCCTAATCCACCAGATAAAAAGATAGGAAATCTTTAGATTATTACTTCATGAAAAGTTACATTCTTTGTTACTAAAATTAATGTTTTCTTCTTCAGATGTGTTACCCAATCATAATAACTTAGAACTACTACTACCTCACAAATCCATCCCTCCCAAGCTAAAACTTTTAGCTGACGAGCTAAAAGTCATCTGCTCACCCAGGTGGTTGTTAGATAGAGTGATCTCCCCTTGGTACAGTGATTGGTGCCAAATACTATAAATATTTCAGTTACTACTTTCGCTCATCCTGAGTAGTATGTTCTCCACAGACAGAGAGGCCTTACAATCCACATACAAATATTCTGGAAGTTTTCCACCTTCAAGCAAGTTGGAAGAGTGTTCTCTTCAAAGAGAAATTTACTCATCTATAAATTTCCAACTTTTCTTTCTTTTACCAGCATCAAAAGTTCAGTCTTTTTAGTATCATCACTTTGCCATCCTCACACACTTAGGCGTTCTTGGTACATACCAGCAATGGTCACTAGTGCATCCCCTCACATTTCTATAGCATTATTTAGATATGAGCAGGTCTGGTGTGCGTTATAGAAAACTCTGTGTTATATAATTGTGCTGTATAATTCCAGCTACAGGCAGATACATACAGGTAAGAATTCTATACTAATCTAGTCTTAGCATCCACTTTGTAGATATATACACAACACTGAGTTTACCTGTATAGGCCATCATGTACTACAGGTAATATCGTCATACAATTGATATTATAGAGTCCACCTTGTAAGTATCAATAGTGACACTTCAGTCCATTTTTATATGCATGTATTGTTTGTGCTATACAAATGCAGTTATATTGCCATATAGTTTCTGTCATGTTGGATATGTTCAGGTAAGTTTTCTTTACATAATGTCTACGTTAAAGATAAATTTTTCTGTATAGGCAGTCAATTGGCCTTTCCTACAAATAGCTTTTGTTAGAATTGCTAATTTAGCATCCATTTCATAAGTATTAATAGCAATGCGCTAATACTCTACCTGTATTGGCTGCTAAATGTCCCCTTTTAAGGTAATTGTCATAGCGTGTTGCTCTGCATATATACTGAGTTCTTATAGCAGGATGCATGTCGGGCTACACTCTGTTTTGTCATACAGATTTAGACCATGGGCAGGACCAAGTGTAAGCTTTGTAAACATTGGAAAAACAAGACTGACAACTACTCTACAGGTGTAGCTTGCTCCTGTTGACAATCTATGAATACACATTAGACTTGCACATCATGGATCCGAAGTCAGTGGGCTGCAGTATTGAGGGTTCTCAGACCTGCCACTTATCCTGATTTACTTGGCATCATCGCAGTTTTTTGTTTAAAAATCCAAAAATTCCAATTCTCTGATTTTTTTAATCCAAAATCCTGATTTTTAAAAACTCCAAAAAATCTTTTTTATTGACAATGGCTGCGCCACCTTAAAAGACAGCAAAAGTGATGCAAAAATTCCACAAGGAATACACTTCAGGCATACTGTGACAATCTATCTTTTTTCTTTTTTCTTTTTATGTGCTGATATTTAGTATCTTAATTGAATTAACTCTAAATGTTGGCATTAAAGATGAAATCAGAAAAATGTATGGCTGTCGCATACGTTTTTCACATTAAGTAAATAGCATAAGACAGTGGAGATGTCAATTCTTTGTAATGTTTTTATACATGTATAGTTGCAGACACTGATCCTGGGGGTTTTGTGTCTCTAAATCCCAATTTTTTCCTTGGCATCCTGATTTCATTCCATTGAATGTGGCTGGTGTGGAGTACTAATGGGGAAGGTCCAGAAAAGTACCATGATCGATGAAGATGTCATCTGTTTACACGCTGACATCACAGCCATGAATGATGGGTATTGCACTCCATGGTTTATCAGCAATCCAAACTATCACGGTCTGTGACAGCTCCCAACTTCTCAATCACTGTTGCATCATGATAAACTGTTCTTAGCAGAGCCATTAGGTCGTTTACCACATGAGCTCAATATCCATTTGTCTTAATCATCTGCCATTGAGTGAGATTGAGATAAAAACAAACCACCACAGTTATTGTCTCACACTTAAGAAGTTTTGAACCGGCTACATGGATCAAATATCCTGTACCCCATTCCAACTTAATTAACTGGAAATCATGCAAACTACAGTGACCGTGTTCCACCACAACTGGATTCTGCCATATCAATCATACATTGTGAGCAAAAAGACAAAAGGCCTTTATCAACTACATTGAAGTGAGAACAAGAGCAAGGAAGCCTACTCAGATATTATCTCACACATGACCTGTACATAGTTAATATATTCTAAAAAAGCTACGAGAAAGAGACTGTTCCACCCCATTTTCTCTCCATGCTATCAGATATAGATCACTCTTGGTCAATACTGAACCTAATCCAGCTTTTAAATATGCCTGAGGGAACTGCTTACAATGATCTAATATTCTGTTCTGTCCATGCATCTGTCCACAGATCCTCACTGGGAAAAGACATCCAGTTGGTGGAGACATACTGTATAGTACCACAAGTTCCATGCCACTTTATGGCCAGTTTGTGCTTTTGTGCCCTGTTGCTATTATGGCCCAGGGAAGCCAATAGCTAAAAGTGAAAAAAATAAATAAATCTTGTAACCTTACATATGTAATGTTTATAACTATGCGCTAGTCATGTGTAGTATTTTGAGCATAAAGATTAACATTCTTACACATCCATTGTCAAGTTACAATAATCGATAGATGAAGAATTTGAGTTACGGTTACATACCTAATTTAGGTGATTCATTATCCATATATAATTAAACATTGCCAAAAGATTATAACATTTAGTCCATCATGGGTGCCCCCATATTGGTTACATCATATTGTGCAAGACATTTTCTGATTGGTTAATTAACACGACATCATGCAGGCATGAAGTCAGATTCCCTTTGCACATTTCCTTGATGAGTATCTGTGAACAATCTAATCTCGATTCAAAACATTCTTGCGTATAAAAGAATAAACAGCAAATTCTGTATGCATTATATTGAAGAATTTTTATAATCCTATAATAATTAAATATTAGATTTTCTTCAAAGTTGAAGAGTTACCTTTTATTGTTGTAAAGAAACACTTTGTAAAAAATTGAAGATGATATTTTACATAAAGCCAGGTATATAAACAATCACTCAGTGGAACAGAGGAGGAGGGGAGAAAAGAACTGAAATGCAGAGAACAGATGGAAATCATGAGTAAAAGGGAACTTTTGATCTCTTAAGTGGTGTAATGCCATTCTAAATTTATTTGTGTCTTTTTTAGTAGATATATTTTCATATTAATGAGATTCATTTAGATTTTCATGCTATTTCTGGGATATTTGCTCTTTTAAATGGTGAAATGCCATCCTAAATCTCATTTATCCCGGACCTTGTCGAACGTTGTAATAGTGTAATATTTATAATCAGTTCATTAATATAAAATTTTTTCTATATTAATCCTTCTCAATTCATCTGAGACGTAACGCATTCATTACAGATGTAGTTTCTTTATATTGGGTAACAAATGATGTGATATCATTACCTAGGAAAGATAATATATTAGATAATAAAATTCATGCATGCTAATTAGAATAGATACCTTTGAACCTGGCAGCAAAAAGGAAGCAATGGCTCTGTTTCATCAAGACTGAACTTGGCCATCTAATTGAGATCATATACGGCCATTACATATTCTAATACTGCCATTGCTTGCGCCTAAGGGGACAGGTGACAGGGATCCAATGTCCTCATTTATTTGTCAGCACCATAACTTAGGCGTTCTGCATTGCAATCACATGATCTTTACCCAGTACTGGACCTTTATGACCACTGTATCTAAGAGACGATCATTTCAAAGCTTGCTTCAATTCTTGCAAGAATCATATTTCAGCCTGACAATTCCTCCTGAACAGAGTTTGTCTCCCACAGAAACATGCATTGAAATCATTTCAACATGGGGAGTCAGTTCTTAGAAAAAACCCATCTCTCAGCCTGAGAATCCTTCACCTACAGGGTTTATTCAATGCAGCAGCATATATCATTGTCCTAGGTCACCGATTTATGTCAGGCCATTACAAATGATACCGTTGTTCCAATGGTGTGCAAACTTTGCTCCTTGAAAAAAACAATGCATATGACCTCCCATCTGATAAAATGGGAGAACCTCACTTGGCTTACATTGGGTAGTCCCTGGTAGGTTTGAGTTGACCTTCAAGTTTGTACGGACTCCAGTACAACAGGTTGGGGTACATCATTCCAGGAGGCCAGTAGACAGTGGCACATTCAGGATTTTCTACTGTATATCAATACTATAGAGATGAAAGCCATTAGGAATGCATTTCATTGGTGGCAGGAGAATCTACCTGGAAAGGGCATTCTCAATCTATCCAACAACTTCACTGTTGCAAATTATCTCAAAAGGCAAAGGAGAATAAAGTCCCCAGACCTTTGCATTCTTCTTAGGAATTTCTAAGCTGGTGTCTTCAATGACAAATTCATGGAAGAATTCAACATATTCCAGGCCAACTGTGGGTAATAGTGAACTTTCTGTCCCAGAAGAATCAACTAATACAAGAAGAATGAGGACCTCATCCCTCAGTTTTCAGTCACATGTGCCTACTGGGATCAACCACTAGCAAATTTATTGGAGACAAGAGGAATGCAAAACTCTCAACTCTTGTTTCACATGCCCCAGATCTGAAGGCCTGGGCAGCCAGTGCTCTTTCCATAGATATGAATGTCTTGGAGATGTACACTAACCCTACAACACACTTGTTTCCAAACATGATTCAGAAAGCAAAAGAATCAGAGTGTTGCCTGTCTTGATTGCTCTGCTCAAGTAGGGAAAAAAAATCATGGATCAGCAATCTCATCAATCAAGCGGCAGAAATCCTTAGAAATGTAGAGACATTTCCACATCTGCTTAAGCAGCCATGTCAGCAGGTGTTCCATCCTAAACCAGAGTTGTTGAACTTGCATATCTGGATCATATTAAACAATCCCTCAAGAACAAATAATGGTGGAGAGAATCACTTGAGCAAGACAGCCATCCACTTCAAGTGTACAAGGGAAATGGAGACTTTTTGCACAATGTTATGAGTGAAAATACATTTATCTGCAGAACACATCAATACCTCAAATAGCTAACTTCCTATTTTGGCTCTTTGATGAGAAGTAGACCCAATCATAATAAAAGGCTATCATTCCACGATCTCTGACATGCTGAGTCGTCATGAAAGATAGGATATCAAATGACCTATCTGATCTGATGTCAATTTCAAGTTCATACATCCAAAGGCATTGGCTTTATGCACAAGTGGAATCTATCATTAGTGTTAACCTGGATAAGACACCATTTGAACAGCTCTTGAGGGCTTGTTTCTTTCACCATTCATAACAGACTTGCTTCCTACTCACACTAGTTAATGACAAGCAGAATCAACAAGATACATGCTCTATCAGTTGACCAGAGCTACTTGCAGTTCTGACAGGATGGTCAGTATCACCTATGATGTCATTGCAAAGAACAGGCTCCATTCATGAGTTGTTGTTGTTGTTGTTGTTGTGGGGTTTAACGCCATTTTTCAGCACACCATAGGCTAGACATGGCGGCCAGTATTAATGGTGGAGGAAGAAACCGGGAAATCCGCGGAAAGAACCACCGACCCACGAGAAGCTACTGGCAAGCTTTCTCACATATCCACATTCGCCGAATCTTAGACTCGAACCCACGCAGACAGAGGTGAGATGGCAGTGATCCGTAACGGAGAGTGCTTTAGACCACTTGGCCACTTGGGGCCCCCCATTCATGAGTAACTTTGTATCTACATGACCTGGTGCAAGCTCTGAAGTGGTTCTTGAAAAGGACAGGGTATGTGCTTTGAGAGAGATCCTGCCTCTTCTTACCCCTCAGAGAGGGAAAGGAAGATATATGAGAATGGGCACTTTCATCCTCAATAAAATGGGTTATTCACCTTGCATATCAAGAAATAACCCAGACCAAATGAATTTACTGTGCATTTTGGCTCACGAAGTTAGAGCAGTCACCACAAGCATTGCATTTCAGCAAAATTGTTCCCTAATTGACATTATTATCCATGCCATGGGATGGAGGTCAGAGTGCACTTTTTCCACCTTTTCTCTAAGAGATATTTCATCCCAAAATGCTCAGCTCAACCTGCTCGGGCCTATAGCCGTGCTGGAACAGGTTACCTTCACAGGTTGTTGAATGGCTTTATAAGGACATGACTTTGTTGGAATTGCTGAAGTCACTTCTCAGCAGATGAAGTCTCTTTGCCAGTCATGGTATCTAGAAGCTGTCTCACATACCTTATGACAGGAGAGGTCCTCTCCAGAGTAAGGGAATTTAACTCCACCTCCTACCTATTTTCCTATGTTAGTGTGATCAAGTAACATAACTGAAGAAGAAACCACTTTTTTCTAGTAAAATGTTTCTTCAATTATACTTATCTGATCATAATACACATACACCCTTCCAGCCTCCCCTCAGCTATATCCATATAGACAGCATGCCTTCAGCTCCAAAAGTAACTGAAGTATTTGTGGGTCTTGGCACCAATCCCTGTGTCAAGCTAAGATCACTCTAACTGCCACCATTGTGGGCAGATAACTTAAACTTTTAGCTCAAAAGTTTTAGTCTTGGAGGGCTGGATTTGTGAGGTAATAGTAGTTCTCCTTCGGTGTTATGATTGGGTTAATATTATTGCAGAAACATATTTTACTATTTAAAACTGGTTTCTTGTCCATTAGATTCTGGCCAAATAAAACAGTAAATTCAGTAGTTTTGTAGAGTGATTGAAATTATAATTTTGTCTTGTATGAGTATGACATACGTGCTGCCATTATTATAGTTTTCATTTTTTGTAAATTTAAAATATTTCCGTGATGGTCATAAAGATATCACAATTACTTTAAATCATTAAACTGCTACCATGATGAATATTGGGAATTCAGTGATAAAACTGAAATTGCATGAATATTGTTTATGGTGAAAACTACAATGCAACACTGCATCCTTGTTTTATTTGTGAGAAACGTTTGTTTTGAAACATGGTAAATTTGTGAAAGTTAAATGATGCTTAAATACACTTATTTAAAATGTTTGTTGATTTTTTTGGGCATGAAATTTATCTCTACTGGTTATAGATCAGAACAGCTTATGAGATGGGCTAAAAGACCTTTTATGCTGTCTAGTTATTCGTAAATGAAAATGGTGCCAATGACCTCTAATATTGCTGCCACAGTGGCCATCTGGTCAATCTTGTTGTCACCCCTTCTCCTTGATAGCTGTTAGCATCAACATTGTGCTTTCAAAAGAAGACTTTATTTTGTCTAGTTGATCCTACATGGAAATGTTTGCATCATTACATTGTAAGTTTACTTTTCTTATCAAGAAAACATCTGGCAAATTATTGATGCCAATTAGTTATACAATAAAATTCTTGGAAGATTCCTGAATATATTAATAGCGTTAAGTTGTCTCATACTTATAAAGTCCAAATATATGCTTGCTTATCCCTGAATCAAGTGGTTATTTAATTTTCATGTTTTTACAAAAAATGTAACAATTATTTAACATTTGCATGGGAAATGTCATTGAAATTACCAGCAAGGATAGTACAAATTAAATCCTCAGATTATAAACTTTGGACCACTCCAGTAGCCTAAGTAGTTAGAGTGTTTGCCTTGGACATGGGTGGTTGTGGATTTGAACCCTAGCCAAGTCATACCACAGACATGAAAATGGTACTTGCATCTGCCTTGCTTGGCACTTAGCATTAAGAGGTTAGTGTTAGGACTGGTCAGCCTGGTGTTAGGATAATGTGAATGAATAGGACATGATGCCACATGTGTGCAGCATGATACCACAAGGCTAGACATCTCTATAAACTGCCACACTGCAGACATCATAGTGATATGACTCAAATTGTTAAAACTACATTAAAAATAAAAAACACAAACACAGATTTAAATTTCCCGGAAATGGTATCATATTGATTATTTCAAAAACAAGATTTCACTGACAGAGAATTTGCAAGTTTAATTCAGTTTAGTATCAAACTATAATTATGAATACATGCATTGGAAATCAGGAAATTGAAAATTCTGTCTTGAAAATATGCTGATTCATCATTTTTCATGAAAATTTACAGCTGTCAGAATATAATGACTTACAATATCTACATGTATACATGAAATGTCCAAATTTTCATACTGTAGGATTTGAATATGACTTCCCCAACTAGTAAGACTTTTAACTTCCAAACCGTGTTTTGTTTACTACACAATAACCACACTTAACTGTAGCCACGCAGGTCATTGAGAACATGCAGCTGGATGTTGCAGTTGTTGTATATTTTGAAATTCTGCTTTTAGCTGTACTGGTCGTAGATCAGAAGAGCTCAGATGGTCTCTTGTTTATTGTCCATCATCTGGCATCTGTCCATCCATCAGCACAAGTTTGTTATCACCACTCCTGATAAACTACTTGGACTGTTGCCACAATACATTCATCCATGGTCTGGTTGGACCTAGATGAATATTGTGCTGCTCACACATCTAATATGTCTGCCAGAATCTAGTTATTGCTACTCCTCTTGAAAGGGTGGTCATATCACCATGGGGTTTTAACTAAAGACTTTTTAGGATGTGTAGTTGGTCCTAAATGAAACTTGACTGATCTGACATCAAATATGGCCATTATGGCATTCATCTTTAAATCCTTTTTTTTTTACTACTCCTACTTAATGGATGGCCATATCAACATGGGGTTTTCACTAAAAGAGTTATTATGATGTCAAGTTGGTCCTAAATAAAAATGTTGCCCATCTAATGTCCAATATGGCAGCTACTGTGGCCATCTTGAAATCTTATTGCTGTTCCTCATACACGGACAGTCATATCAACTTGGGGTCTAATTATGATGCCTAGTCAGTCCTAAATAAAATGGTGCTGATCTGAAGGCCAATACGGCCAACATGACAGCAATCTTAAAAATCTTTGTACTGCAACTCATGAACAGAAAGTTATATTGGCATGGAGTTTTCATTAAAAGACTTACAATGATGTCCATTTGGTCTTCAATGACAATGGTGCTGATCTGACATCCAATATGGCCACCATGCAGCAGCCATCTTGAAAATCTTATATCACTACTCCTGACTGGATGGTCATATCAACATGAGGTTTTAACTAAAAAACTTCTTATGGTGTTTACTTGGTCCTGTTTGATAATGGTGATTCTTTGACATCAAATATTTCTGCCACAGCAGCCATCTAGAAAATCTTGTTATTGCTACTCCTTCTGAACAGAAAGTCATATTGACATGGGTTGTCACCAAAAGACTTCTAATGATTTCTACTTGATCCTAAAAGAAAATGGTATTGATCTGTGGTATCATATGGCTTCCACAATGGCTGGCTTGAAAATCTTGTTGTCACTACTTCCCTGAATAAATGGTAATATCATCATGGGGTTTTCACTTAAAGACTTCTTATAATGTTTTGTTTGTTCTTAAATTAAAATGTTGATCAGATATCCAATATGTGGCTGTCTTGAAAATCTTGTTTTTACTACTCCTCTTAAAGGGGAAGTCATTTAGAAATGGTTTTTTCATAGAAGAGTTTTCATGGTGTCTATATGGTTCTAAATGAAAAAATTAGTAACCCTCAATATTGTCACTATAGTGGCTATCTTGAAAATATTGTTATCTCTACTCCCAAATGAATCGACCTGTCAGCATGGGGACTTCACCAATATACTTCTTATGGTACCTAGTTGGTCCTTAATGAAAATGAATGTGCAAGTTGTAAACTCAGTGTGGCTGCCATGATGGCTGTCATGAAAAATCTTGTTACTACTCTCTCTGAATGGATGAGCATTATGACAGTGAGCTTTACCAAAAGACTTCTAATTTTGTCTGCTTTGTCCTAATGAAAATGGTGCCAATCTGATGTCCAATATGCCCACCTGTTTCTCATATTTTAATTTGTATGGTGATTTACCTTTGTCTATAATCGAGGGAAGGAGTTGGACATACCTGAATATGTTGTTTTGGATTTTTTTTGTAAACAACATACTACACAACTGATTCTTGTCTATGGTTTTAGATTATATTTTAAGATCATTATTACTTGAAGGTAAAGATGTTTTTACTTGGATCTGAGTTCAGGATATTGGTATTCCCCTGGTAAAAACCAAGTCTACCTGATCTTTTACTTTGTCTTTACTAAACCTTTAGTAATATACCTGATATTGTTGATAACTTAGAATGTTCTAGAAATGAACTTTTGACTGTCATCCTGGTCATCATATTGTGTCTTAGGTTTTATATAATGGAGAAGTAAATAGAAATTCTTCATTCCTATCTTAATATCCAAAGTGGAATCAGTCTTTTAGTTGTGTTCAGTTTTAATTTGAGAGGATTAATTTATTTAAATTATTCACTGGAATTACAAAGTGCTTAATAATAGTTTTGTACTAAATCATTACTTAGGGATTATTGGTGAATTCATTTAGAGATGTTTTGGATTTTATCATTGTTATACATCAGGATTGTTAGCATATCAACCCTATTCCAGGCTATTGGTTTATCAACACTTTCAAGACTGGAATTCATTTGGAACACCACTCAAATTCATTCAGAATAGTTACTCTATACTTTTGGACTTGTGATAGAACTTTTAGAACTGTTTGGGATGTAATTCACAATACTGTAAGTTCATTTTAAATGTTCACTTTGTATTCTAGGAAAATAAATTAATTCTTTATTTTTACACAATTTGTTGGTTTTCTCTCATTTCAGTTACTTAGTTGAAAATGATAGATTCATAACACACCATAGCAGTTAATTTGAAAATCTTGTTATCACTGAAGAATATCAGAGATGGTTTCAGCACTCAACAGTTTAAGGAAGAAATAGTCTTATCTTGATTTCCTGGAAATTCTTTTAACCCAGTAGAGCATCAGCCTCTTCAAGGGACTCTTGTCAAAAAGGCATTGGCAATACTTCTTCAAGACCAATCCTCTAATCCACTCATCAGTGGGCACCAATACCTCATAGGGCAAACTAATTTTCAGGTAACTATGTACTAAATATTGCTTAAGCAAATGTTCAGTTTTGTCTCACCTGCAATCTGTCTCTCCTTCTGTCTGCATCAAATGTTGGTTAATGCTTTTAGAAAGGGTAATAACTTGCATTATTTCTTTTTACACTGTTGTTGTTTTCATTTCAAACTATATATCAATGCATGTTGAACAGAGTGCACTACTACATCAATACAAGTTATAGTGACCTTCTTTTCTCAGGTTTGTTCTTTGTCATAAAATGTATTCTCAGTGCATATTATTGTCACCATTGAATTTTAATTTAGTATAAAGCAAAAAAATTATTAGAGCAAAGATAAATCACTGTGACCCAAATAACTCTAATATTTATACCCTATGCTTCAATTCAAAGTGTATGTGATAAATAATTATTCTTTAAAAAGCAGAGGTTTATTCTTTAGTGGAAGTAATGATTTTATACTTGGACTAATATGTTTACACTGCATAACTTGTTTATTTAATTAACTCATTACTCTGCATTAATGTTGGGTTTTGTGTATTTGCTTTGTTTTAAAAATATACATTTAGTACAGTTCTTTCTGTAATATAACAAATAAAACAAATAATGTGATCCACAAGTATTTTATATAATAACAATTGTTTTTCCTGTATATATATATATATATATATATATATATATATATATATATATTCAAAGCTGCTTCTTAGTAGAAAGTCATTATGCAGCAAGAATGACTGTATGGAATCACATAAGGTTTAATGTCTTATCTATGAATTTGTAAAGTTTATAAAGCTTCATGTTCTGTATATATTATGTATAATTGCTGATTCTCATCATAATTTATATCAACACATAAAATTAACGCGAATCAGTCTTTCAAATACACATTCATTATGTATTCAATGATATTGAAGATTCCATGGGCAGATCCATGATATTTTTTTGGGGGGGGTTTCAAGTTGGAAATGATGAGGTATTTGTTTTGTTGAAAATGGCCAACTGTCTTCTTTATCACTTCTATGTATTCTATTTGAACTGGAAAAAGATGGGGTTAGGGGGGGAAAAACCTCCCAATATCTCCCCTAAATATGGATCTGCCAATGATTTCAAACATTTTTCATTCAGATTGCTTTGCATTTTGTTAAAGTATTTAATGACAGCATTAGCAGTTTAATTGGAGTGTTATGTAAAATGTAAGGGGCATTTAGGAATGAATATTTGCAGATTTATAGTGAATTTCCCATCTGACCTCTGTAATGCAATTTTCCAGAGATTGGTATCTATGCCTGATAAATATTCTCAAGCTCTTTTGCTTGCCTGTTTTTTTGTTAAGGCTAGAATTATGGAAATCTTTTTTCAGGTATGTCATCCCTAGTATACTTACTGAGATAATTAATTCTTGGGGTATCTTGACTTTTCATTGATTCTTAGATTCATGCTCAGATGATGATAAAAACGAGAATGATAGAATCTGCTCAGCTTTGGTATCATGAGACTGATCACATTACTTGATAAGTCTATTCATAATTGGACCATCCATTCTTGATATTGGGATGCTTACCAAAAAACCAACTAAAAATACAGGGGAAATTCACTTCAATAATTTTGGAAATTTTTCTAGAGTTTCTTGTATCATGATATTTTTTATTAGGGATTGTTTTCTTGACTGACATTTATATTATATATTCATAGTGAAATATTTTCTTACATTATGTGTGTTCATTTTCATATCCCAGAATGCAGTTTTCTTCCATTACATACCGGTATATTGCTTTTCACCTCCCAGAAAGCAGTTTTCCTTAGCATATGGCATAATTGTACCAAAATTCCCTACTGTTGTTGAGTTTTTCCTCTTACTGTATTTTATACACTGATATGATAAGCATGTCTGTACCGTTTTAAGACACACGGTACTAATTGTACGGAAAAATGGGAACCAACCTGGAAATGGGTGAACATAAAATAGAGTATAATATGGGTTTGGCTGGCTAGGATTGGTTGATAATGTATGTTGTTTTTTTTAGGAAAAAGAATCTTTTGAGAGCTTATCCTAGTTGTAAATGAAAAAATAGAGACATTGTTTTATTGATGGAATTTCAGTCCTTTAACAGTCTTGAGTTTGGAACACTCATTACTGAAATTAGCACCTGAATTTTTTGGTGCTTAATTGAAAGCACATGTTTCAAACAAATGCAGGTCCAGAAAATACCGCGGCTCATATTCTTTCCTCTACACAGAAGCTGACATCCAGGTTTCATCTATACTGGTGAATATAGGTTCGATCTTGAGTACTCAGAAATTTTAAGTTATTGAATTTTTAATATGGTGTTTGCATAGGTTTTCTATGGGAACTGAATTAGTACCATGAGTCCTATACACAGCTACAGCAATACAGTGACTCCACATATGCAAGTGCAATTAACTTTACTATAAATGCAATCATAAGGTTATATTTGTGGATAACAAGCAAAATTAATACCTTTTGTAAACCAGAGTGACTTTCATGGGATATTTAACACATATTCAGATATATCAACTGTTGCCAAGAAAGTGGAAGGGGGTACATTGTGTAGATTTGACTGTTAGGTGGAGTGTTTTGCACTTTGGTTTATATCTAAGCAATAAATATATAAAGTTTATACAATTTACCATTTATAGAGTAATTATGGTAAGCAATATGATATTTCCTAGTTGTGTTTTGAAACATAATGCTTCAGATATGATCACTTAGGTCTCTTCCACCATGCTTAATGGTGATGATCTCTCATGACTTTGCATCCCACTAATGTCTTTCAGTGAATGTTTTGAAACTTCATATTTTGCATTTTAATGGACTTACGTCTACCTTACTTTAGTTTTAAATTATATGTCTTCTGGGAGGAATTTTAGGTAATTTTTGTCATTTAAATCTCCTTTTCTGTAATAATACATGTAAATATAGATGGTCACCTTGACTTTTGCTCATTAATTACATAATATTACAAGGCCAGTAATATATTTCAGTATTAAATTGAAGAGAGATAAATGGTGATATTAAAAAAGGTGACTTTTACTTGACAGCTTGATTTTAATATTTTTTTTCTGATATTCTTTAATAAAGCTCAAATACTTAAATGTTACCTGAAATGCACCATTGCCATTTAGGTGAACATGAACTTGCAGTCCAATTTAATATTCACTAATGTAATCTTTGACAAGCAGAACTATGCACATTGCTTATGTACTGAGATATTATTCCTAGGGCTGTCAAGAAAATCAAGGGTGGAACCAGCCAGGAAATGTGCGAGGATAAAATAAAGTATATATGGGTTTGGCTGGCCAGGACATTTATATTATATATTCATAGTGAAATATTTTCTTACATTACATGTGTTCATTTTCATATCCCAGAATGCAGTTTTCTTCCATTACATATATTGCTTTTCATCTCCCAGAATGCAGTTTTCCTTAGCATATGGCGTAACCGTACTAAAATTCCCTACTGTTATTGAGTTTTTCCTCTTACTGTATTTTATACACTGATATGATAAGCATGTCTGTACTGTTTTAAGACACATGGTACTAATTGTATGGAAAAATGGGAACCAGCCTGGAAATGGGTGAACATAAAATAGAGTATAATATGGGTTCGGCTGGCTAGGTATGGTTGATAATGTAAGTTATTTTTTAGGAAAAAGATTCTTTTGAGAGCTTATCCTAGTTGTAAATGAAAAAATAAAGACATTGTTTTATTGATGGAATTTCAGTCCTTTAACAGTCTTGAGTTTGGAACACTCATTACTGAAATTAGCACCTGACACTTTGGTGCGGGATTGAAAGCACATGTTTCAAACACGTGCAGGTCCAGAAAATGCTGCAGCTCATATCCTTTTCTCTACACAGAAGCTGACATCCAGGTTTCATCTATACTGATAAATATAGGTTTGATCATGAACACTCGGAAATTTTAAGTTATTGAATTTTTAATATCATGGTGTTTTTGCATAGGTTTACTATGGGAACTGATTTAGTACCGTGAGTCCTTCAACAGCTGTTTTCAGAAACCCAGTTAATAGCAAAATATTCCAAAATGTTGCAATATTTTGTTCTTGAACCAATTAACCTTTGGATGCAAAACTTGGTAGAACTAAAGTATGGCAAATACAGATATTAATAATAACACATAATTTGTATTCTTTTGATTGGGATGGATATATTCCTCTCAAGTCTATGTCACATGTATACTCCCAGTCACTAAGAATAAGTTATATTTCTAATATTAGGCACTTTTCTATATATATTTTTCATATATACATGTAGGTCTATTTGAACTTGAAAAAGTGGCAAGCATGACAATAAAAATTAAACAGTAAATACTAGTATTTTATAAGTTTTATGTTTCCTGTGTACTTTATTTATTTCACTTACATGTCACACATTGAAAATTTGTTTAAATAAATAGCATCCAAATTAAGTATTAAACTTAATAGTTCTTTAGTAGTAATACTGTGCCATTGTTACCACAGCATCGGAAATGTCTTTCTATTGGGAATAAAACATTTTATCAAGTATGTATGGAAATTGTTATTCATTATATTCACAAATTTTGGACAGTTTCTTAATTTCAGGCAGAAATCTATAGTAGACATGGTGAGCTGCTTAATGATGTTCTTTCTTGCTTTTGTTGTCACAAGTCATGTTTGAGTTGCTTGGCATTTCTTGTCAAGTCCATAAAATGGGGGGTGGGTGGTTCTGCTTATTTGTCATACAGAATATAGTAAAACATAGCCTGATTTCTCTCAGACAGGTATGCACAAAATTAATCATATCAACCTCAATTATTTTCTTTCATTCATTATTAATTCATTAATTCTTTCAGAACATCATTTCTTGTACTGCTTGGCATGCCTTGAATATGTCCATATTGTAGCAGACAGAGAAACAAGTGAAGATAGATATAAGTACTTGTAATTAGAGAAATACTTTTATTTGCATTGTAATTAATATATATTAGACATTCTCAAAATGGAGAGAACTTCGAATACATTTTCAGATTAATATATACTGTAGATATCACATATGAACCTAGTTTATCTAGCAGGTATCCGACTACTGCTTGGACCTAGTTAGTACATGTATTATCATGTACAACAGGTAATATATAGGTATCAAAGAGGTATACACATATTTCCTGAATCTCCAGATAATTTACATTAGCAGGTAATTGTGAAATTATCCTTCTTTTTATGAGAATTCGCATTTTTAGATGGAAATACTAATGGTTTGCAATTTTTTTAGTAAAAACTTTATATGCCAGGTATTAAGATAATAACTAAATCTTATTAACATTATTTGTAGACAATTAAAATTTACAGGTAATTTGAATTTATTGATCTTTTTAAGAGAGGTATTACATATTGAATCAAGCAAAACTAGACAAGCAAAAATTATCAAAATTTCTTCAAATTTATAACCCCAGGTCACATCTACAGCTTGGCTATAAATGCAGGTGTCTTATTGAGTACTGGGATATCCTGATTTCTGGTTTATCTCTTAGCTGTCAGCAAATTTATCATACTGAACATAATGATTGCTCATCTGTAGCTTGGCTAATCAAATCAGGTGTTATACTGAGCATCATGATTACTTGTGTATAGCTCAGTCTATCAACACAAGTGTCATACTGAGCATAATGATTACCCGTTTATAGCTTGGTTAATGAATACTATTGTTGTAATGAGGTCTTGTTGAATATCATGATTACTTGTCTATAGCTTGGTTAATCAACACAGGTGTCATGTTGAGTATTGCTATTACTCGTCTATTGCATGGATATCAATGCAGATGTCGAATTGAGTGTCTTGATTACAATCATCCATAAAAGGACAAGAAAAGTATATTTATGAAATATGTAGGGTGCATTTTAATAAGGGCTTCATTCTACTTAAAACGTGTAAATTAAGATGTTTTTAGGTTTTATAGCCATTAAATGTCATGTTCAAACCACATAATAAACTGTTTACAATGAAGTTCTAAAGCCAATGACATTTACCAATGAAATTGCAGTTTACAAATAATTTACTATTTTAAGATGATTGTCTGTCAGACAATTTGTATTCCGATAATTAGGGGCACCAAGTAGATAATTCACGTTACATAATGTAACTCATTGGTACTTGCCATGAAATTCACAAAACTTCAGGTAACATATAATTACTTGGAGATAATTTGAATTAGTGTCGGGTAATATATAGATGCCTGTTAAATGTTTATCTGAGGTAAATATATGCTTAAATACCTGAAGATAATGTTAATTAGGCCAGGTAATATAGGTATAGCTGGCATATAAGTCAGGTTTATCTAAAATGTGTATATATATTTCCAGAAATTATAAGTTTTCTTTCCATTTTAATTTCGTGTTGCATACAGTGAAGCCTAATTTATCTGCAGTAATTTATCAATTTCTGCTGCAAATATTAAATAAATTCAGATTATATATATCTGCCTAAAGGTAATGAAGTGTAGTTAATAGTAATATAGTGACAGCCAATAACGGGGAACAAGAATCTACTTATTTGCATCAGGGCTGAGCATAGGAAGGGTGTGATTCGTGGAAGTTGATCCCTGGGTCGCTGTTTTTCAGTTTAGTGTCTAGATAGCAATCACTATCACTAGAGAGTTCTTATGTATCAAAATACAGTCTAACATGATGTATACTATCATGTGCAGGCAGTAATCATTCTCTGATCAAAATAGAACCACATGGTTTTAGGTATTCTGGATAAGCTTCTTACAACCCCAGTCTCTCTACAAACCAAGATTTTATATGGCTTGTGGTCTTCTTGCTGACCCAGGACAAATAACACAGACTAATTTGCATTCTCAATAATAAAGACTGAATATGTAAATGGACCAATATTTTGCTGCAGCTTGATGATATAAGAATTTAATGTCACTTGCAGCTTCTTGCAAACCAAACAGATTTGCCTACTTTGACATTTAATAAGCTCTCCAATCCCTTACATATCATTAACTGCTCATGGCTGATGTCTAACTGGACTAGAGATGATGCTTCTGATACAAAATTCTCTATCAGGAAAAAGGAAGAGATGGTCTACTGTAGTGGTGCCTACAAGTCTACAATACCCAGTCTATATCACAATAATAAGCTCCCTCTAACTGCATAGTCAGTATTATTGATCACCTTAACACAGAGACACACTCCTCTCTCTCTTTCTTGTTTGCAGACAGCACTATCTGACTTCCAAAATAAGCGACGATATTTTACTGGACAAAGTAAGGGACATCAAGCGGGACTGTACAGAAAAGCTCTGCTACACCCCAGGATAGCCCTATTACTCACTGTGTAGGACAACTCAAACTTCTATATTACTTTTGTTTTCACAGTATCAATATAATGAAATGGACTGAGCTCAAAAACATACTGGTACATTTGCAAATATTCAATACCAACTGTGTGGACATTTTATACAATTTTGTTACCACTTAATATGACATGGGTTTACATTGGTAATGTCATAATGAAGCTATGTTGAACTGCAGTACAGATGTTCTTGTTTGTAGGCTCACCTATTCACACATACTGTCAATTTATTCTGATATATTTATAGTATATTCATAATATTGTCAGTATATATTTATTACCATTTAATCCTTGTTAAATTTTATTGGTAACAGTTTTTACTTTTTCCATTTGCAGACTATTGTTGAGTTAGGATGTCTGACAAATGAAATGTTTGTATTTTGATATTCAGTATCCATTGTCTCACACTGTATGTCTGGTGTATTTTGTTCTTTATATTTGCAGATAGTCTGTGACAACATGGCTGTTAAATGTAAAAAAATATGGGCATTTTAAGGCAGTGAAAGACAATCACAAATCCTGCCTTGCTTGCACTAAATGATAATCACCCTAAACCAATAAGGCGTGCTCTTTGTTAACCTAAGATGATGGTCTAGTGTTCTTCGAAAACAGCCCAAGGGCAAGGAAAAAAAATGGCTCGATCCAAATCTAGTAATCAAGACATTTTAAGTTTACACCCTCCCTCTGACTCATTATCTAGTCCAGGGGATGCAGGAATGCCTCACCCTCCACTGTTAAATTGTTTCAGATGGAAGAGATATTGCAGATCAGTATGATTCACAAGAGCTTTGTTGACAAGAATATCGACAAGCGAATATGACAAAGTTGCATCATACAAATATAGGCAACCCACTGGGTATAAGTCCAGCTTCTTGACCGGATATGCTAAAGATGACGATGCTGGACGTTTGGGGGTGGGGTGGTTTGACTTCTGAATTTGCTCATTAATCTGGCCTGAATAATTCTTATGGTGAATTATTTACCACTCCTGCTGTTGACTAACCCATCCAGTCATTTGGACAACAAGCTGACCACAGTAATATATTTGCAGTCCAAGCTGTCAACAGAATAGTCTAACTGTTTGAACACAGTAGACATGGTACAGGTTCAGTTTCAAACATAATTCACCCATACCATCTTCGACTATGTGATATACTGACTTTCCTGTCTGGGCCAGCTGCCAAGCCAAACTTCTGGCTGTGCAACCAACCCAACAGCACCAGCAATGCTGGTTCCAAGTGCACATGCACAGCAGTCTAACCAGCCAAGCCAACCAGCCGTACCGACCCTGTCATCCATCCCACTGCAGCCATCTGTTCGATCTGTGCCGACCCAGCCAGCCATGTCAGACCATCATATTAGTATACAAGAGGTCTGGAATGTCCTAAATCTACTTTTCATAGGCTTCCAGTGCAGAATATTTTCAGCAATACATGCTGATGAGATGGCAGCATTTTTGTTGCATGGTATGACATATCTTGTGACCTACCCACTGGGGGAATAGGACCTTCAAATCCATGACCATTCTGACTGGGTCTCCTGACAATTCCAATCCTACCATGGAAAGAGCTGAATTTAGTTTAAAGCATTCACAAATGTTTTGTATCCTATCCTCTGTGGACTGTTCCACAGTGCCAATTATAAATACAACTTACAAAGTTTCTGTTGATAAGGATGAAAATGACATATATCTGTCCTTCAAAATTTTACCCCAATCTTTGGAGATTGTGGAAATATAGAAAAAGATCAGCTATCCTGGTAATACCAAGGTCTTTTTTGAGCAAGGCAAGTTCCAACCACCTTTTCTCCATATTGATACAGGTGACACAGTAACACCTATCATAAGATGTGCCTAGCCTTGACAATGATTTCACTGCTGTAAATATGTCATCCCCTTTGTATTACAAGGTGAACAAACAAGTTTTCAAAGCCACAGCAAAGCTTGTACAGAAAGTGGATTCTACTTCCTCTCTATTAAATTTGGCCTTTCAGAGAAAGCAGTATGACCATGCTTAGGATGCAGTCAGTTGTATCTCCAAAATCGTTAATAGGGCGGCCCATCACGCTATGGCTAAGGCACTAAAAGCCTCCTCTAATCTGGATCTGATACAAAGGAATGCTCTATTGCACTATGCCACTCCATCTAGTGACTTTGCACTCCATCCCTTTTGGGTACCCATTCGTGTTTGGGGGACTTATTTAGAAAATCCGAAAACAGGCAGCACAGGAGTTGTCTCTACAGTTAGCCCACGTCACAAGCAGCCTCAGAGATGGGATGAGAAGTATCAGAGATATGATAGAGGTTATACTCAGATGCGAAAACCTTATAGAGGCTGTGCATGCAATCGCAGATTGCCTTATCCTTTCTCTTGCAGGCAGGGAGGGATGAGAGAAAACAGGTTTTCTCATCCTTTAGGCCTCCCAACTCCAAACAATGACTTATGCCCTCTGCTGCCCCCTGGCAACCCTCAGGTGGGTTGATTCGGAGGGTCTCAACATCTCATTCAGTCCTCCCATCAGTCCCCTTCACGACAGAGACTCCGATAACCTGATATGGGTGAGGACGACATATTGTAGGAGGAGATAAAGACATTGCTAGACAAAAAGGAGGTAGAGACCGTTCAAAACACAGCATCCCCAGGTTTCTACTCCAGGCTGTGCTTGGTTAAGAAAGCTAATGGGTAATTGTTCCCCGTTGTAGATTTAAGCAGTGTATTTATAAAAGACCCACAGTTCAAAATGGAAACAATGTCTGTCTGTTTGCCCTTACAACCCAGCGGATATATGCAATAAGCATGGACCTGTCCGATGCATACTTCCACATTCCCATTCATGTAATATTAAGAAAATATCTGCAGTTCATCTAGCAGTATGTCAGTTTCCTGCCATACCTTTCGGCCTCGATCTCAGCCCTTGGGCTTTTACCCAAACATTTGACTTTGTAATCATCCTTTCCAGCAAGACATCCTCATCCGGGAACTCAGCATATCTAGTTTCCAGCCTACAGAAACACATTTACAAGTTATAAGATATGCACAACCTTCTCTGTCTCATTCAAAGTTTAGGGTGGATAGTATGAACTAGGCAGCACTTGTTCCTTCCCAGTCAGTGCCGGATTAAACCCTGTGGAGGCCCCTAGGCAGTCGAAATCTCGGGGCCCCCCCTTGCAAATTATCTCCTAATACGTCAAGATCAAATCAATTCAATATTATTTTGATCCGTTGTTGCTGGGCCTCTAAAAGGCGTGGGGCCCATAGGCCAGTGCCTACTCTGCCTATTGGGTAATCCGGCACTGTTCCCAGTATTTCGTTCATTTGGGTATGGAGTTCCTCACCTATATGAACCTAGTCCATCTTCCTCCTAAATGCATCAACTGCATTGTCCTAGAGCTGGAGAGTACTTTCCTCCAGATATTTTATCACAGCGAAAGAGTTCCTTCAACTCCTCTGCCTCTTCAATGCGGTAGCAGATCTCTTGAATCTCGGTCGAATCTACATGTGCCCTTTGCAGATAGCACTCCTGTCTCACTGGTGTCAAATTTATTGTCCATTAGATGAGCAGACAATTTCAGGCACTTCCTGATTCAATTGGAAAACAGAGAATGGCTACATCGGAAATTCCGCTGGAAGCCTCACAACCACAGGACACAATCTGCTCACGCACAAGTTTGTCATGTTTGGAGGGGTGGGGGCACTTGCTACCAGACTTTGAGATGGTCAGTGGCAAGTGGACACAACAAGAGACCACCCTTAAATCAGCCTCTTGGAAATGAGGCAATCCTCAAACCCTCTTGTGTTTGGTAGGACCATCTTCATTCGAAAACATAGTCTTAATAATGTTAGACAGTTCTCTGGTGATCAATTACCTTGGGAAACAAGGTGGAACGAAGTCATTACAACTATGCGTGTTGATATGGATTACCTTCGTTGGTGATACCAACATCAAATAAGCATTCAGGTACGAGACATTCCTGGCAGGCTCAATGTTCTGACCGATTTTCTATCAAAGAGGAAACAACTACTTCACACAGAGTGGTCCCTCCATGCATGTTCCATCGAGTGTGCAACCATTGGGGTCGACCAATGGTAGACCTGTTTGTGAGAAGGTGGAACAACAAGCTGTCCACCTTTGTCTACCAATTCCAGAAACCGAATGCATTAGCTGTCGATGCCCTTTCAATTGACTGGGAGGGAATCTGCCTATGCCTTCCCTCCATCAGTTCTTATTCCATCCAAAGTTATTCCATAAAACCGAGGGACGCAGATTGCAAAATAATCCAGATTACTCCTCTCATATGGGATAAGTCTTGGCTCACCGATTCGACTTGACATAAAAATCCTAGCGACCCCGAAGCTTTTCAAACAGCTACGGTCTTTAATCTTTTCCCATGTTCGGAGAAACTTCTACTTCATGCATGGCTCTTGTCTTGATTTCTAACACACCCAAACATCAAAGGCATCTTGACATTAACCACAACAAAGATCTCTAAGATTTGCTAACCAGCTTTGATCTATGCCAAATTGTGGTGTAAGGGGTGCTCATGGAGGGGTAGTACCTCTGGTGGGGGTAGCAGTCGTACTCCTTTGGGGGTAGCTAGTCCATCTTTGGTCCCCACTTGGCACTCAGCTCTCACCTGTGGCTCCAAGAAGCTGTAGCTTGCGCAGCGGCCACACCACGGGCAATGGCTTCGACTGGCTGGCTAAACCAGGATGAGGGTAGTCAACGGGTCTCAAACCTTCGGTGAGTTAGGGCTTGTCACCCTTAGCATGTGAAGACTGGACCTGGCGGACTGCGCGGAGGAACCAGCAGCTGGTCAACAGGCAGGAAAGCGGACCCAGCAAAGCAACATGGAGCGCTAAGAGCATGGCAGACACTCAGGACACCTTGGTCATCCACTGCATCCAGCCTCCATTCCTGCCATCTTGACTACGTCTCGCCACTGGACAAAGTGGGGCCTGGACGAGAGAGTGAGACTCACGCAGCGCAACTCTCCCTCACTTTAATCCAATTCACGCACAAGTCATTTATGTCATCACCCATGCCCAAGTCCTGTGGCGATGGGCGAGCTGCGATGCAGCAGGTGTGGATGCACTGGCAGGTGTAGTGGCGGACTCCCATTCTTGCGGTCAAAACACACAGAAAATGGGAAAGGTTTCCCTCACTCTTGGTGCGTGGAACATACACACTCTATTGGATCGTGCAGAGGCTGACAGACCAAAGAGAAGAACTGCCCTGAATGCAAGAGAACAAGGTAGAGATAGCAGCCCTGAGTGAAACTCGCTTGGCCAATGAGGGCCAGTTGACTGAAGTTGGAGCTGGCTACACCTTTTTCTGGAGTGGACATGGCACCGATGAACGTCGTGAGTCTGGAGTTGGTTTCGCTGTCCAGTCAAGTCTGGTGAATAAGCTCTACAGCTTACCAAAGGGAATTAATAGCCGGCTAATAATGCTGAAGCTACCCTTACCTGGAAAAAAGCAAGCCACACTTATTAGTGTTTATGCACCAACCATGACCAACTCGGAGGAAGCCAAAGACAAGTTCTACCAGGATCTGGAAGCTCTGATTGCTTCAGTACCAAAGTCAGACAAGCTGATCGTTCTTGGCGATTTTAACGCGTGAGTTGGCGCGGACCACCTCTCGTGGGAGGGAGTTATTGATAGACATGGCATTGGCAACTGCAACAGCAATGGGCATCTGCTCTTGAGAATGTGCACAACATATGATCTCCTGATCACAAACACTGTCTTCCGTTTGCCTAACCGTAACAAAACATCTTGGAAGCAACCACGGTCTAAGCATTGGCATCTGATCAACTACATCTTAGTCCGTAGGAGTGACAGGAAGGATGTCCGTGTGACCAAGGCCATGTGTGGTGCTGACTGCTGGATGGACCACAGGCTACTGATATGCAAGATGAATCTTAGAATTCAACCTCCCAGACGTCCACAGGGAATTAAAGTCCCAAAGCGCCTCAACGTCCCCAGGCTGAAAGTCTGCAACACTGAGCAAGCTCTGTCTGAAGCTCTGACAAGCCAGCTGGAAACCACAGACTCTGATACCAACTATGTAGTGCAATGCTGGGCGGCCTTCAAACAGCTGGTGTACTCTACTGCATCTGAAACCCTTGGCGTCACTGTGCGAAAGCACCAAGACTGGTTTGACGAGAACTATGAAGAAATACAATCCCTGCTAGAGGAGAAGCATCGTCTCCATCGTGCGTACAGCATCGACCCCAATTCAGCTGCAAAAAAAAAGATGCCTTCAGCAGAGTCCACCAAGCTGTGCAGAAGAAACTGCGCGAGATGCAGGACACATGGCTGAGCCGAAAGGCTGATGATATTCAGGCCTTTGCCGACAGACAAGACAGGAAGAATTTCTATAGTGCTCTTCGTCATGTTTATGGCTCAGTAACGTCAGGCACAGCCCCACTCTTGAGCTCTGATGGCAGCACTCTCGTAACCGAGAAGGAGAAGATACTGGATCGCTAGGTGGAACACTTAGACGGCGTCCTCAACAGACCCGCTTCCATCAACGATGAAGCGATCAATCGTCTACCCCAGGTGGAGATCAACGAGAGATTGGCTGACCCTCCAACAGTGCTGGAAACTCATAAGGCCATTGAGGTCCTGTCTAGTGGAAAAGCTCCAGGAGCAGACTCCATCCCAGCTGAGATCTACAAGTCTGGTGGGCCTAAGCTAGTGGAAAGACTAACAGAGATGTTTTGTGGGATGTAGAAGCAGAAACGCATACACCAGGAATTCAAGGATGCATCCATCATCCAAATTTACAAACGCAAAGGAAATCACCAATCCTGTGACACCCATAGAGGAATCTCTCTACTCTGCATTGCAGGCAAGGTCCTCGCCAGGCTACTGCTGAACAGACTCACAGAGCACCTTGATAATGACCTACTGCCAGAAAGTTAGTGTGGCTTCAGAAAGGAGAGAGGCACCATCGACATGATCTTTGCTGCCAAGCAGATGCAAGAAAAGTGTCAGAACAAAATGTCCAGCTATACACCACCTTCATGGACCTGACTAAAGCATTTGACACTGTCAGCCGGGAAGGCCTTTGGAAGATCATGGCCAAATTTGGATGTCCAGAAGACTTCATTGAAATGGATGCTTTCAGGAACAGTGATGTGGGAGTTGGTCTCCGATACCGTCCGGATGGGAAGTTGTTCAACCTGAGGAGGCTTCAAGCCAAAACAAAAGTTCAAGTTGAGAACATTCGCGACTTCCTGTTTGCAGATGACTGTGCCCTCAACGCCAGCACGGAGGCAGGCATGCAACAGAGCATGGACCTCTTTTCCACAGCGTGCACCAACTTCGGACTCACCATCTCCACCAGCAGGACCAAGGTTCTGCATCAGCCAACTCCTGGAATAGATTACCTGGAACCATCCATCACTGTCAATGGCCAAAAGCTAAAAAATGTGGACAGATTCACATACCTCTGCAGTACCCTCTCACAAGCAGTCCACATAGACGATGAGGTCAACACCAAGATTGCCAAAGCCAGCATAGCGTTTGGCAGACTCCGCTCAAATGTCTGCGATAGGAGAGGCATCAAGCTTGCCACCAAACTCAAAGCCTACGCAGCGGTTGTTCTCCCCACCCTCCTCTATGCTTGCGAGACCTAAACTGTGTATAGCCGCCATGTTAAAAAAAAACTGAACCACTTCCACCTGAGCTCCCTGAGAAAACTGCTGAAGATCAAATGACAGGACAAGGTATCGAACACAGAGGTGCTCACTCAGGCCGGCATGGCAAGCATCCACACCATGCTGTGCAAGGCACAACTCCGATGGGCTGGCCATGTTGTCCGCATGCCGGAAGAACGCCTACCCAAGAAGGTATTCTATGGAGAGCTACAGCATGGCAAGAGATCTCACGGTGGTCAAAAGAAGAGGTACAATGACACCCTCAAGGCCTCGCTGAGGAACTTTGGCATTGACCCTGACAGCTTTGTAAATATATATCGAGTGCGGGAGTCCAAAGGATAGTTCTTTGCGCATGTATATACGCTTATATTTGATTATGTCAACTATCTTTAGGAGAGTTTTAACCTTAAAAGTAGAGAGCTGTTTTGACTCTGGTGGGTTCTTCTAGGTGGAGGTTGGATGCTCAGTATTTCCTCCTGCTCTTATCCATTTTCCTAACGCTAATGTGATTGGGTAATGCATTTGAAGGAGAAAGGAAATTTTGTAATAAATTAAGTTTCTCTGAAAACACTTACACAATCACATTACTATCAATCCCTCCCAACCCTCCCTGCCATGCGAACGTTCTGTCTCAGACTCATCCGGGGTACCCTGTGTTGTTAGTTAAAAAAAAGAAAAACTAGCGCCAGGCAAGGACTACCGAATGGCGGAATCCAGTGAACAAGAAATACGGATGTGGTACGGTTTACTGTTAGAAAGGTGTCAATGCAATATGTTTTAGTGGGGACATTGTGTTATCGTTGCATAGAAAAGCACAAATCACTACAGAAGAAAAGCTTTTAGTTTTAAAAAGAAAGTCCTTTTGTTATTTTCAGTGTTTAGACCACTTGTTAGGCCACGTGACAGCTCCCTTCCCCTAGCGATATGTCAACAATTACACATGAACCATCATGATTAGCATATTACATATGTTCATGACAGCAAAGTTACCTTTAAGCTTGTGATACTTTTGTATTTAGAAAAACCTCTTTCTTTTCCACTGATACTCCCTACAAAAGTTGTATTTCAATAAATAATATCAAAATTGGTCATGAAGTTTAGCGAACAAAAAATTGCCTAAGCCAGGGCCGGTCCGACTAAACACCCCAAGACTACCCCAATACACCCCAAAACACTCTCACTTACCCATAATACATATATACAATTAAATAAAATCAAATAAAAAGTAATCAGTATAATTATGCATTGTATAGTTATCGTTTAATATCAGTAGAGTTTTTGCCCTTTTCGGTCATCACCAAAGGAAAGACCCCAAGACACCCAAAGACTTTTGAAAACACCCCAAGACACCTAAAATCATGTTTTACAGTTGAAATTCTCTATTACTTGACCAAAAAATCGTTTAATTTAATCATAAATACCCCAAAATTGAAAATTACAAATCCAAGAAATGTTTTAAGCTGACCTAGTCCACCACAGTGGCGAAGAGTTATCGTTCTTGCATCTAAGTACTGAATAAGAGCGTTCTGTTACATATGGATAAATGAATAACAAATGCACTGCAAAGTAATTGAATGCTCATTTTATTTTCATTTATCAATATGTATCCAGGCCATACCACGAGGAGGCGCTCTTTAGATGGCCCATTTTTATTGATGTTCTTCGTTTTGGTTTGTTTGTTCTTTTATTTCCTTCCACTTCTATTAGATATTGAGTACATTTCTCATTGTTGATTTTCCTTTTTGATATCATTTATGATGAAGTCTCAAAAAACACAATTATCGCTTTTTTGTCCTTTCGTTCACGGGACGCCGTCGCTGTTCCTGTTTGCGTGCAATTTCTTTCGCCTTATTAATGACTGAACATTTCCATCTTTTGATTTTATGAAGTTTTAATTTTGCCTATGTCTTGAGTCCACGAGAAAATTTTGGAAGAGTTCGTTTTCTTTTTCTTCGTCAGACTTGCAACGCCAGACTGCATCATGAACATGGAAGATTCATTCTTCATTAGTCAGTTGATAATTTCCTGTGTCATGTAGAGAACGTCTATAATCCATAAATGCAAGTCTGTAGCGCCGTAAAGTTTGTTAATTAAATCTCTAGTAACGAAAGATTTCTCTCGGTTGCTGCTTGTTCAAATTTTCGTTCATTTTTATCTATGGTTTTTGGGTTTGTTCTTGTGACTTTTTGTCCCGATTTCGCGTTCCCTTGCGACTGTGAAGTTATTGGTTGAATTCCTTGGTATCTGAACAGCACAACATTGATCAAGGTTTAATCAACATTATTTACAATGTATGAAACCCTTTTCTTTAGAGTTGGATCTCTTTTGAGAGTAGCGTAGTACCTGCTTAAAACAACAATGCTCTCCTCAGCAGGTTGTGGTGCGAGAGGTTCCCAGTTAGTCCGAGTTTAGTTCCCAGTATACCTGACCTTTGCTTTTCTCAAGGCAGTACTTCTGATTTTTGGGCTCAACATTTATCAAGTGTCCATTTTGAACCACAAATATTGATTTAACTGTGTTGCTCTTTGCAGTGTCCCATATTCCACAATCGTAGTACCACTCACATTTTTTTCTTCGATTTCAATCGACTTACATTCCTCGAGTTATCCAATAACAGAAAACAATTAGACAGGTGGCACCTGACTGTGCACGTATTCTTTTTTAGTGATCAGTTTGTATGCTTCGTGACCAGAATGGCACTGTCCTGATATCAATTGTTTCACGTTCATAGAAACAAGGAAATAGACTACTTTAGCATCATTTTCAACGTTCTCATCAGTGTTGTCACCGTTCATTTCAGTTGACATAACAATCATCATCGGTGATTGATTGATCGTTCTGTAGTATGCATTGATCAGTGGCAGTAATTTGCGGATTTACAATGCAATCATTGGCTGTTGCGAAACTGTTTATTATCTCTCATAATGTCTTTGATGATGCTGACTTCTCGTTTCTGGTAATTTTAAAATCCTTCTCCATTTTGTCCGTTACTACGAAAGAAAATTTCCGTTTATTACCTACGACAGGTGTACTCATTTCGGGAGACTGAAATTGCTCGTTGTTTGCATGACTGCCACTCTTCCTTAGAACCAGAACAAAATGATTAGCAGTCCAGATGGTACCACGCATTGGACCCATTCTGCTCCATAATATGGTAAGCTGTGCATTGTTTTGGATATCTTCTGTAGAAAACAATTTAGTCAACACTTCATGAGTTTTGTCCAACAGACCATTCATTCTAGGATACAGAGTCTGAATTGGTAAACCTTCAACAGCAGAAATTTAAGGGCCATTATACTCCATATTGATGAATATCCACCATCTGCACAACATGAAATGAGGGATTCCTCATAGGAGGGAGAATAGTCCATTCACTTGTCGAAGTCAGATTGTGACTTGTAAGTTTCAGCATTTCTTGACATTTCAATCGACTTGCGCAACCTCAGTTCTTACGCCAAATCTTCACTCCCCGTCAACGCAATTGATACAGAGTTGAAAAGGCAGTTGCCGTAGCCAGTAGATCGTGAAGGTACACTGAAAGAAGACAAACCTCATTTGTTCTTAATTTCTTGTGCGTTTCGATCTATTTCCACAAAATTGGACGGGATGACCTGTTTTCCATAGAACTGAAAGAACTCAAAGGAGCTGTCCCTCTTGTTGCAGCGAAGCGGAGACTGTCAACACCGTAACGAGACACCTGTACTAAGTGGCATAATCCTTGAGTGTAGTTGTTAGTTGAAGTCCCCATCTCTAACGTGAAGCAGTTGTTGCATACATATGGTACTTTATCGTTTTGCAGATAACTGCTCACAATTGGAATGATTCCATTGTTTGTAAGAGTCGCAAAGTATGCAGTCAGACGTACAATTTAAACGACATGAACTGCAGGGCCAAAATACTGTTCTTTTGTAGCGGTAATTATGCACTTTTTTGAAGGCACTGTAGATTTCTAAATCTAGACTGAACTGATAAAGATTTTAGTATATGAACCGACAAGCAGATATGAACTGCAATAAAATTAATGACATTTATAGGGGCCCCGAGTGGCCGAGTGGTGTAAAGCGCTGACCGTTACGGATCACTGCCATCTCACCTCTGTCTGCGTGAGTTCGAGTCCAGGCTCGGCTAACGTGGGTACGTGAGAAAGCCCGCCAATAGCTTATCGTGGGTCGGTGGTTCTTCCCGGGGTTTTCCAGGGTTCTTCCTCCACCATTAATACTGGCCGCCATGTATAGCCTATCTTGTGCTGAAAAATGGCGTTAAACCCTATAACAACAAAATCAATTCGCCTTTTGTGAAGGTGACTAAACAAAAGCTCTGAACCGTAAATTATATATTTAAACAACAAATAACTTATGTCATTATAAGAAATAGGGATGCTATAAAAAGTCATCAGAAGAAACTCAGATATAAGCAAGTATTTGCCCAAAAAGAGCAATAATATTATTACAGTATCATAGTTGAGAAAACAAATGTTTCCTTAATTTGATTTCTTAAAGTAATAACATGTAGAAAATGCAATGACGCTTAACGAGTGCAATACAATTTTTATGCAACAGGAAGAAGCAATATCAACCTCGCTCGCCAGCCTAGGTCGCCATACTCTTTGGCCAATTACCAATCGCAGTCACTAGCCTCAGTCTCGGCCACCAGCTTCATTTGTCATGTCTCGGTGGCCAGCTTCGTTCGCCATGTCACAGACTCCAGCTTCATTCGCCATGCCTCGGTTGCAAGCCTCGGTTGATGCTGGTTTCTCGTGATCCATAGTAACTAATACTGTACGCATTAAAGTTTCATAATTATATTAAAATAGGTTGAGAAACATCATGCAAAGCACGCGAACATGTATACAAAGGCAAAGGATGGACTATACGGGCCAATCTTACAACACTTATCTTCATTCTCATCATTTGTTTATGTTTTCAATAAAAAGACCTTTCTTGATTACACTAAC
>JAECUM010005313.1:0-56911 GCA_016617855.1 Megalonaias nervosa
TGTATGGAAAAATGGGAATCAGCCTGGAAATGGGTGAATATTAAAGAATTTCAGTCCATTAACAGTCTCGAGTTTGGAACACTCATTACTGAAATTAGCACCTGACTCTTTTTTTGCGAAATTAAAAGCACATGTTTCAAACGCATGTAGGTCCAGAAAATGCCACGGCTCATATCCTTTTCTCTACACAGAAGCTGTCCTCCAGGTTTCCCCTATGTCGATAAATATAGGTTTGATCATGAGCACTCAGATATCTAAAGTTATTGAAATTTTAATATCATGGTGTTTGCATAAGTTTACTCTGGGAACTGAATCAGTACCGTGAGTCCTAAAGTATTTCTTCATATGAATGAATATCGACTTCCGATTGTTTCATAATAGGAACGATGTGGACGACAAAATTATTGATGAATCTCAAATGCCACTATGTCCTGTAAGGAACAACAAGAACTATTTGGATTATCCTAATCACTGTATAACTGTATCGATTTACTGAGAAGGTGTTGACACGTCCGCGATTGCATCTCTTCCAAGCTGATTATGTTCAATTATTATGGCAGAAGTAGCTGCTAAACACAATAAGAAGTTAAGCAATCAACTGTAGACTTTAAGTTTTGCCCGTTAGATTGTATACTTTAAGTTTTGCCCCTTAAATGTGTGTGTGTGTGTGTGTGTGTGTGTGTGTGTGTGTGTGTGTGTTCTGCTAAGCAATATTCAAAATGAGAAAAGGAGTAAAAGAGTTTAAAATAGCGCTGTCCAGAATCAACAATTTAAAACGGTACAGTAGTCTGAAAGGGACAGAAAATGCAAACATGTTGTCAATATCAACTTCGTTAATTAATATCGTATACTCAAAAAATAATCTAAACATGCATTCGTCTTGTAATAATTTAAACAATTGAAACCTGTGCAAACATTTACTCGTTGGAATGTTCGCGTATGTATTTTGGTGCTCGAGAATGTTTAGCTAGGTATGTAAGGTGTTGGTGTGGAAAGAAACTTGTGAAACTACCTATCTGGTATTTTTAAACAACGTGAACTGCATGATTACATACGTTTCAAATTTATGATTTGAGCACATAAAAAACCTAGTCCAATGTTAGAATCTCTGTACAATCAAACTGGTGCTAACCAGCTACACCAGCGAAGAAGCGAAAGAACACTCAAGAGACGGGTTTGTGTAAATATCAAGGAAATTGTTTTGGCATTCTATCTTTTAAGGTCTCGAAGAGGTATTAAATCAGTCTATCGATTGACATCATTTATCAACCCATGTTACTTGTGAATCGACATGTTAAGCCTAAAAGATAACCCTGAGATTGTTTCTATCAAGGAATAAAATAAATGTACATTTGACCACAGTGTGTATATACAAGTTGACATAAATGCCGAACAGCTTATTCTGCGAAAAACGTCTGGCTTTTTTTCCCTTCAGATACCTCGTTACACCCACGTTACATATAACAAGGTTCAAGCAATGAACATAGCATATGTCGTCAGAATAAAGTATCACTAATCATCTCAAATTTTCTTGCCCAAATTTTTATTTTATTACAAGTATCGTTCATGACTTGGCTGGCAAGAATGGTTTTCATCACTTAACGTTCAGCATACATAGAAAACAGCCACACAGTCATAATACCTTGAATTCCTTGAAAATAGTCTTAATTTCATTTATCAGTTCTTTGTTTTCAACAATTAACAGATTTTTTAACTGGTATAAAGTTTTGAAACTATAGATACATTTTCATTCTTTTCACAATTTCTACCTCGGAGAAAAATTCCAATATTGTCAAATTTATCTGAAGCAAGATAACATAAAATAAGGAGAAATTCTGAGAAATTTAGCAAACAACAAGGGCCATGTTCCCATTGTATGTCAGATTCATTATTCTAAAACCTTTAAAATAACTCGAAGCACGGCATAAGTACTTCAGATCGTTACTGTATCGTAATGAGTCAGAAAGTAATCAAAGTTTTAAATGTATGACTGAAACTTCAGGTGATATTTTGGAAACTCCTATCTCTGAAGCTGAAGTTTTCAAAAGTATCAGAACTCTAAAATCAGGAAAGTCTGGTGGAATAATAGCTGAAATGGTTATAAAAATACGACTCCAAACATATATCTTTATTCAGTCAAATTATTTAACAAAATATTTGGCACGGGGCACCTCCCTAAAGAATAGGGCGAAAGCATTATTTTCCCATTACACAAAAAAGTCTCTTTAGATTACCCTAACAATTACAGGGGTATCTCTCTCATTGATATCTTGAATGAAACGTTTACCAGTATCTTAAATCAACGACTCATTCAGTGGTGCGAACCTAATCACAAAACTGAAGAAGCTGAGGCGGGATTCGGCAAAGGCTACTCAGCAATAAATAATATTTTTTCGTTCGTTTTATTGTCTTTTTGTAGACTTTTCCAAGGCTTTTGATTTTATTGATCATGTAAAATTACTGACTTGCTTAGTCAACAAAGTATTGGTGGACGATTGATCACAGTTCTAGATTCGATGTACAAAAATACGTTCATGTGTGTGCAGATGAAAGGCCAATATACAGAGTTCTTCACCTGTAATATTGTAATATTGGCATCATACAAGGGTGCGTAGTAAGCCCTCTTCTGTCTAATTTATTTATAAATTATTTAGTATAAGACCTCCAACAAACGTGTCGTAATAGTATCTTTATTACACAAGAACTATCTGACACTGTTGAGTTGTTGTACGCTGATGACGTTGCAAACTCTGCTGATACAGTCGGTTCTTTACAAAGGAAAATCAATATTGTGGAGACATTTGTGAAAACAGTAGAATGTGTATTAATTTAGATAAATCTAAAATTATTGTTTTCAGAAACGTGGATTACTGATGAGTAACAAAGGTGGTATTATAAGGAGATATAAATATTCACAAACAATTGAAAAGGTACATGGTAGATTCTGCACTAGATTTCTAAACCTTCCTAGACATGCATACTCGCTCTTACCACGAGGAGAATGTGGAAGATTACCTCTCTGTTTAAATTATAATTGTAAATGTATTAGGTATTGGGTTAGGTTAATTAGAATGGATGATAATCGACATTCAAGACAATATTATACTATACTGAGAAAAAAAATGGATGGGTCGGGTAAAGTTACATGGGTTTCGAAAGTTAAGGGATACTATTCAGATGTGGATTTGGCTATATGTGGTTCGCACCGGATGTAGGAGATGAAAAAGTATTTTTGTAAAATTTCAGACAACATCTTAAAGACAATTTAATTCAGGATTGGAATTCAGACGTAAATGAATCACATCAGACATATCACTAAAATAAACTTTATCATACTTTTCCGCTCAGTTTTTATACAACCATTAATTTACCTACCAATCTACAAAATGCAATAAGCAGACTACCTTGTCCTTATCATAATTTAGCTATAGAGGAAGGAAGGCATAATGGCAATTGAACCCCACGAGGTCGCGAGTTTGAACACCGGCCAAGTCATATCAAAGACTTATAAAAGTGGTACTAGCAAATGCCTCGCTTGGCGCTTTGCATTAAGAGATTAGTGTCAGGACTGGTTGGCCTGGTGTCAGGATAATGTGACTGGATGGGACATGATGCTACGTGTCTGCGGCATGATGCCCCAGTGCTAGACAACACTATAAACTGCCACACTGCAGGCATCGTAGCGATGTGACTGGAAAATTGTTAAAGCCACGTTAAAAATCCAAATCACACACCCACACTCTCCTTTTTTTCTTTCCTACACTGTGTTAAATTTATTTGTAATATGGTGCTCTACATCATTGCAATATTACCGTGTAACTGTAGTATTATGGGCTTAATGATTACATAGTAGTATATGAAGATGAGGTTCCTAGACCAAAAGAGGATCCTAGACCAGAAACCCCCTCCCCCTCCCTAATTTTAATTTCTTAACCAAACGAGGATCCTAGACCAGAAACCCCCACCCCCCACCCCTCATCTGACATTTTCTTCAGCTGCCATTTTTAGCTCAAAATAAGGTGACATATAGGAACCGAACCCCAGGCCTCAGTCAAAAATTATTGTGAAATTATATAACCAACTAATCAATGTACATTTCTGATTCTAAAATATTATAAAATAAATCATAAAACGTACGATTTTACACGTAAATTCCAGAACCATATGTACAGGAGATCAAAAGACATGTAACAATGACAACAGATCGATTTCTGCAGTCTAGACGAGGTGTATATTGTTACTGCGACGACAGATGCTCCAAACACATTATTGACGGACTATAACTGCGAAGCTTGTACTTATTCACACAATTACTGCACGATATGTATCAGAGATATATTAAGCGCCATGTTATGTATGTATGTATGTATGTATGTATGTATGTATGTGTGTCTGTCTGTATGTATGTATACGTCTATCTTGCGTTTGTAACTACGTAATGGAAAAAGCTCCATATTATGTATGTATGTATGTATGTATGTATGTATGTATGTATGTATGTATGTATGTATGTATGTATGCATGTATGTATGTATGTATGTATGTAGTCTGTCTGTCTGTATGTATGTATACGTCTATGTTGGGTTTGTAACTACGTAATGGAAATCCCAAACTGTTTTTATGAAATTGCCTGATGGAAATCCCCAACTGTTTTTATGAAATTACGTAATGGAAATCGCAGATTATGTAATGGAAATGCCAGAGAACATTCTAGAAAATCATGTGATGGGAATTCCAGAGAACGTTCTCGCGTGGGCGTTATAACGCTATAAAAAGGCAGGAAGATTTTTCTTCGTAGTCATTTCCGCAGAGATGTATTCGCTGGGAGTACGAAGGTAAGTGAAACATTTCCTTGAACTTAGTGTAGAGTATTGCTTGACAGACTGGGAGAAATATTTTTTGTAGGTCCTTTTAAAATTATAAAAACAAAAGATAGTGTTTCTTAAAAATAACTTTTATTTCGTCCAGATTTCATAATTTAATGAGATAAATGGTACTCAAAATAAAAATAAATATAATCTGATAATTTCTTTTAAAGAACATCTTCGCCAATTATCAAATTTTCAACATTTACTATTAAAAATAATTCATCATCGTGCTTATATAAATAAAATTTAATTCTTCCGCTTACTTTTCGATGACATTCAAATAGCTCTTTCATTGCTATCTTACTGAGAAGATACTTATTACCTTTTACAAAAACTTTTGACCGGTCTAAGTCTATATTAATTTTTGTGTATTGTTGCTGGCTGGTCGGATCATGAGAATTATTGTATTTCAGCATAAGTTCGTCACGTATTTTTCAAGATAATCAAAATATTTACTGTTATCTGATCTGATAAGCGAGAGTTTAATTCTATCAAATTTACTAAAACTGATACCTGAAATTTCATCATTAAATTCAAATGATAATTGCTGGATGCCAATCATCAATTTTTTGATTTTGCTATTAACTCCATCAGCTAACGTTAAATTTTCGAACATTATTTCTAAAGTTTAGACAAAATTAATTAAAGATGTCACTGCTGGTATTGGCATAATGTCCAATAGCTAACGTATTAATCCCATCTTTGCAATATCTCTTATCGTCAAAATTACTTAGTCCACGTTTTATAATCGTATCTGTTTCAAGTTTGTGATGATTTGTTCTAATAACATTTATTTTAATAAAGCTGACATTATTGTTTAGCACTGCTTTAAAATCATCAAATTTCATACATTTTTTTAACATACCCACGAGGAATACCTTTTGCTCTTTTTGTCAGTTTATTGTCATCTAAAATTACGGCATATATTTCACTTCTTAGTCCGACAAATTCCTTAACTGGCACAAACACAAACTCGTCTTTCTTTTTGCCAGTAACTTTTTTTTTTTTTTTTTTGCATCATCATGAAATCCACTAATTTCTGGATAATCCGAAAAATCATATAAGTCATGGCGGTCATAGACGTCTTGATAGACATCTTCACATTTTATATTATAAACTGGCGAATCTGTCTCAGTAAATAGCAACTCCGAATCTGGCCACTGCTTTTTAGTAAAATTATAGTGAAAATCGTATATTAGCCACTTTGATATATCAAGTACAGCTGCACCAACATAAATTGGTTTATTTAACTTTAAATTTGTCTTTCGTCGTTGTATAGCAACAAGATTTTCATTAAATACTTTCATACTGACAAAACCATCATTATTAACTAATTTATTTCTGCGATTTATATCATTTACAATTTCAATATTTACTCGCCGTCTAATAATCTCCATTGTCTTACCGAACACCGAGTTGTTCATTTACTTGAAAAAGTTTTTCTCAAATTCAGTTTTAGCAATAGCACGACGCTTGGTATTTAAATCAATATAATTTGACATCCACCGCATCGTTGCGCCAGATACTGCACCAGACGCTGCTGCTAGTCCTAATGTACCAAGTACTGGCAAAATTTTAGGTATTAACGTTCTGGCCATTACAGATAGTGCCGGACCAAAGAAACCACCTTGTTTTGACATTGCTGTTATTTGTGTGGCACTTATATTTAAAACAAAAGGTTTTTTGCGATCTATTTATTTATTTGCTTTTGGTTAATATTAATTTGTTAAAGTACCTTTGGAAACACCTTCAGTGCTAGGTTTTATTTTTAATGATACCTGCCTCTGCTTTGCAACAGCAGCTGCTAATTTTTTAACTTGACCATAAGTCAAATATGTTTCTTTTACAATATATTTTGTCATTATATACAGATTACAGATTAAACTTGAAGTTCTTCAAGCTTGTACTGACATTTTACCTCCGACAGAGTCAATTTGTTATAAATCTGTCGCTCATCACTAACGCATATACATACAACTGCGCTGCTGGAACTACTCCGAGTGTCCAAGTAATTTCATTATCAGCTGTAGAATCAACAGCTCTTTCGCTATGCTTAATAACGTCAAAATAAAATATTGGATAAAGTGTACGAAATTCTTCTGCTGATATCTGAGATCTGTCTCCAACATCTTGATACTTTTGTATTTATTAACATCATCTGCAAAATTGCATTCTATCGCTCGTTCTGGATATTGCTTTGAATTTAGTCTGGCGTATATTCATCTAACATTGGCGTTATCAAATATTGCATTATTTTGTTGTTGGTCACCACGTTGCACTTGTTGCTGAAATACAACAAACAACTGCCTCGGCAGTTGTTCACTTGATGCTGTTGTGACTTGCCATGTGTAGTTGGTAGTATTTGGAACTGCTGTTTGATATATTTTATGTTGCTGAAAATAAATTCTGTTTGTGTGTTTTTGCAGCATATCATTTAATTCTGATGCTTTTGTGATTGACGGATTTATTCGTGGCATCCATAGCGCAAGTTTGTTTATGATAAATTGTATATCAGTTCCGCCAGCTCGAAGTAAACAATCATTTTGTTCTGCCCGTTCTAAAATTAGTGTATGTTTAACTCCACGAAATACTTTATTGTAATCGCGACAAAAACCAAATATTGTGCTCAACGGTAGCATCATTGTAATTTGACGTGATTCTGCCGCAAGTGCTTTTCTCTTAGCATGACCCTCATTGTAACGTTCATTTCTTACACTAATTGCGTTATTAATCAAATTTAACATTGCAACGCCGTCTGCAGCTGCTCCTGGTGGTGTTATACCAAGATTATTACAAGCTGCAGTAAGTGAAACTCTTGTAGCGTCTGCGTTAGCGGCTGCAGCTGGTGCGGCTATACCAAAATTGACAGCATTAGCGATAAGAACATCTCTCACAATTACAGCATCTGCAGCGGCATCAGTCCCATGCGCATATGCTTCTTTTGAAATAAATTCTCCAGATCCGGCTAAACCAGCTCTATTATCTTTAAACCACATCATATTAGTTGCAGTTGATCTGGAGTAATCATCAGAAAACGAAATAGTATTTAAGATTGTACTTGCAACTTGCAGGTGACTTGAAATATCCTCAACAGTTTGATTAGCTAGCTGATATCTAGCACTTTTAAATAAACACCAGCCATTATTTATAAGAGCTACTTTTGTTCCAGCTGCAATTGCGACAGGTGGATTAGCTACTGTCATAATTTGGCCACGAACTTCCGACACTGTTTTGTGAGGCAAAAGAAATATATCTTCGCCTCGAGTATTAAATGTTCTGACACCAGCCTTATTTGGTTCATTAGAATTTTCGTCGAGATGCTCAACATACTCAAAATCTGTTAAGTTGTCCTCGGTGTCATAAGTTTCTGCTAAATCGAGATAATTTTTAACAGACATTTTTTTATTTATTAGGTCATATAAAATTTTATTATTTCGGTGCTGTTGCCTTAGATATTAATTTTTGTATAATTTGTTCTCCTTTTGGTGATAACAGTTTTTTTGTTGTTGTTATTGCACGTTGAGTTTCTTTTGTTGGAGCGATTTCTGATATAATTTGTTTTATCTCAGATGTAGACGGTGTGCCTTTTATTTTATCAGCTATGTTTTGTCCCACCACAGTTCCAGCGGCAGATGCAGCTCCAGTTGCAAAGGCTTTTGAAATGTCAAGTGCAATTGGCGCAACTTTATGAGCTATTCCTGAGACATTTTCAATAATTTTAGTAAATATATTTCCAAAAAATCCTCCAACAACTTTTCATCTGTAAAATTTTTTTCTCTGTTTCATTATATCTGAGGTTGTATAATTTTATTGCGCTCGTAGGTGCAGGTAATAAGTAACAACCTCGTTATTCAAATCCAGTTGTCGTCCAGATTGATCTGTCAATCGCAAACTTATTTCTGTTATTTGATTTTCAACGGATTTTAACGGATAATAAATAACTTGACGTGGACTAATTTGCATGAGAGTTCCCGGTGGAACGTCTGGAGAAAAACTATATATTGTTTGTCCTTTACTACCCTGAGCTGAGTAAGACCCAGTTGCAATGGAGCAATTTATTAATATTGTGTTTACGTCAGTTATATTTACTGGCAGTTGACCGTCATACGTCAGTTTGTTGAGGAGCAGCACCATAACTTTCATAAGGAAATCCTATCAGTGGTGCGATACTTTTTGCTGATGAAAAATCGATTAACATACCATCTTTTAATATTATTCTGGCTCTTAACGTGTTATAATTTGGTGTTAGTTCAAAATCATCAGCGACACCGCCCGCCTTTGTTATTAGTTCTTTTATTGTTTTATTTAGATCAGTGATATAAGCTCCTTCCGGAATTTTAAATGTTTTCCATGTATCTCTTAGAATATTTATATTTATCAATGTAAATTCATCATTTACTCCAGTTTTTACGTTAGCCATAGAATGCCACGCCGTACAGGAAATTAGTCCTACCTCATATTGTTTTTCAGTATCAAGTTGTATTGGCGGAATATATTTTACTGAAAAATTTGCACTATCTTTAGCAGCTGCGCTAGAGTCTAGTAATAATGTTGTTATTGACATTACCATTTATTATATTTTTTATCAGATTAAGTCGCGGTGTAAAATTTCGTAGTCGTCAGATGTTAATAAATTTTCCGATCTGAAATGATCAAGTATATCAATAATTTCAATGTCAATTTCAACACCAACATTTCCAGCTTCCTTTGACGATATCAGCAGCATTAATCTGCCTATCATTTCAGTAACTGATGCAAATATTTTTACTCGGGAGTCTGTGACTCCTGTTCCTGTTTTTCCTAAAAGTTTTGCAAATTTTTTATTTTCTTCTAATCGTTTTTTCTCATGAGACTCGAACAAACTTTTAAAATCCAATCCTCTACTACTAGGTTTTCCAGTTTTAAATTCCATTGCAGAATCTTTAAATACCTCAGCAATAACACCATCTCTAGCATGTTTAAAAAGTGCTAAAATATCTTCTATTGTTGCAGCTGTATTAATTTCTTTGTAAAATTCTTAACTTTTTTTTTACAATATTAAATAATTTTCTAATAAGAAGATTATTGTATTTATCTTTTCCCCAATTATTAATATTATCAATATCTGAAATTTCATTTTCTTTCATAAAATTAAAATATTCTGATGTTAATATTTTATCTTCATTTACTTCTTTTATCTTTTCCTCCCGATATTTTTCAATTGATATTTTTGGATCTTCGTCAGCTTGCATTCTTTCAACTGCTTCTTCTTTTCTATGTTTTTTATCTTCTATTTTAAATTTCCTATAAAAATTCCAACTCCTACCAAAACTTTGTTCTCTGTTAGCTTCATTTAATTCAGTATTAGACGTATGACGATCTGACATCATTTTACTTAAATTATCAAGAAGTTTATTATACTTATCTTTTGTCCAAGTTTTTAAATTATCATTATCTTTTATATCATGTTCTTTTACAAATTCAAGATATTCATCATCTGATATTTCATCATTTGCTTTTTTTCTATAAAATTGTCTTCTCTCGTCAACATTTAATAACTTTGTTTTTGCTAACGTACCAATTTCTTTTTGCTCCTTTTCAATATCTTCTATTTTTTCTGATATTTTTCTTAGAAAATTTTTTATTTCGTATGTAGTTAATCCTGCTAATCGAATCTCAAACTCGAATGGATTATTTAACAGCCGATTTAGTTCAGTTTGTCTACGAGCAGGATCAGCAATATGTGCTACAAGTTCCTCAGCTATTCTTCTCCTTTCTTCATCAGATCTAGCAATAATTTCAAAAGTAGCTGCTTCTTGCTGTTCTTTAACTAATCCGAGTAAACCTTTCTCTTGTAGTTTTTTTAAACTTCTTCTTCTGATAATGATTTAGCTTCCGGTTGTTTTCCAAGTAGAGCCTCAGTAACTGGTTTAAGAGCTGTAGCTGCTGTTTCTGCGGCAACTATCTGTCCACGTGGTGCTTGCTGCACATTTTGTTTAAATTCTGCCTGAGATTGTGCAAATTTTTTCAAATCTTCTATATGTTTTCTGTACTTTGCTCGTTTATCCACAATTATATTAAAGATGTTTGATAAAACTTACTGCAAGTATCTGTCAATACAACAGCGAAACATTTTAGCTGCATCACGTGCGAGCTTACCAAATAAGAAAAAGTTATATTTATCATTTGTTGCCTGATGATATAGTTCAATAAATTTATCTTTTGTTACGTCGCCACATTGTTCGTTTGCAATATTTCTAACGTCAACATTGTCCAGTCCGGGAAATAATATAAAACATCCAGTATTTCGTCTAATAAATCTGTCAACATTATAAAAACCTTGGGCGAGATAAATAGAATTACATTTCTTATTACTGACAGTGAAAAATATGATCTTATTTTATTCATTTCTTCATTGTTTAGCGGAATATCATCAAAAACAACTATCTTATGCTCGGACGAATCAAGTTGATTAACTGGAACAAGTTCTTCTGGTTGTCTGATATCTTCACCAGCCTCAAGATCATCACAAAGTTTGTTATTATATTCGCTAAGTAGCTCTTACTTATCTTGTTGTGGGTTAATTGTGTGAATATAAACTCGTTTTTAGTTAAAATTATTGCCCAGCAGTAAATTCATAAGCAAATTTGTTTTTCCCGATAGTTCTTCCAACAATAAGATAATGACAATCTGGAAGTTCATTGTTATGTTTATGTTTCACCAACCGCTCTGTATCAAAGTTTAATATCGACGATTTTGCCATCGTTGTGATACAATTTTATGTTATATAATTTACATATAAAAAAATTGTCAGACAATAAATAAATAATGAGCTATTATACAAATTTGGAACATCATTAGGAGATTTATCAGCAATAAGTACAATAACAAACGGCAATATTGATTCATCGGTCTACCTGAAAAAAAACTGGCGATACAATGACAGGAAACCTGCCTATGTCAAATCAACGAGTACTAGATTTAGAAACAAATATCCGCCAATAAATGTTGTAAATACACAAGCTGTTAGTTATGCACAACTTAAATTCGTCGACAATAATAAATTATCACTGACAGGAGGAACTTTAAGCGGTAACTTAGATATGTCAGGAAAAAAAATAATAAATTTGGAGACCGGGTATCCACCAGCAAACTTATATCAAATTCAAGCGGTAAGTTACTTACAGTTGAAGGATGTGGATAATAACAAACTTAATAAAAGCGGTGGGACAGTTACAAGTAATATTAACATGTCGAGTAAAAAAAAAATATTGGGTTAGAAACTATATATCCGCCAGCAAATGTTGATAACACACAAACTGTAAGTTATGCGCAACTAAAATCTGTTGACGATAATAAACTTAACAAAGCCGGTGACACAATGACAGGTAACCTGTCTATGTCAAATTCAAAAATAACTGGATTACCGACAACCTCGCCACCAGTTAATGAAACTGATGCTATTAGTTATGCTCAGTTAAAAGAAGAACTTACCCCATATTTTAAGAAATTCGGTGGACCATTGTCAGGCAACATAAACATGAGAAATAATAAAATAACTACGACATATGTTCCAGTTAACCCTAATGATCTGACAAATAGAGCGTATGTTGACAGCCTGTCTAGTGGTGTAAAACGAACCAAAAACAATGTTGGATATACTCCAACACTTTTTAAGGCAACTGACAATCGAGTTGGGTTTGAGGTAAGCGCATCAGCATATTATCCTGAAAATTATCCTTATTACGCTTTGTCTGATAGACACGAGTGGACGACCAATGGAGAAGTTGAAAATTTTTGGATAAAAATTAAATGTCCCATTGCAGTTGCTATTTAGCAATTTCATTTGCGAGGTCGATTAAACTCTAGTGTTGGTCGAATTTATAATTGGCAATTGGAAGGATCAAACGATGATATTAACTGGACAACATTATATAGTACAACAGACACTTATATTTTAACAACACAATAGTTTACGATTCCGACAGAAAAAAACTGTTAACAAATACTTATATTTCCGAGTTTATGTTATCGCTGCTGAACATCCGTTTCCAGGACTGACATAATTTCAAATATACACACTTGATGATCAGATTTAATCTAACGTTGTAAAATAAATGTCACAATTATTTACAATCATTGCGAGAGAATTTTATGATAATATTTTTAACCCTAAAATAAATGTTGGGGATAAATCACTATCCGCACGTGTGATAAATACTAGGAAAAATTTTTCAATTCCAATGATAAACTCTCCACTGTCAGAAGAAGAAAAAATTTTTATTCTCGTTATGCATATGCGAGGACCACAACTACTTAAAGCAATGAGAGACTTTGATATTATAGACAGTTACTGTCATCCTGATGATTGTATAGAAGAAAATAAACAAATTGGAATCTTGCTAAAAAAAATATTACTCGAGTTTAATTTTGAAAATCTAGATTTGATTATAAAATTGAACCTAATAAAAGAATGAGTTTATGGTGAAAGAGTAGATGTAAAAGAACGAGTCAACAGTAGCCATGATAACCTCGACAAACTAGCGGAATCTAAGATAATAGGAATAAAAAGAAACAAGGAGTTATACAATAGTTTTTCAAAACGAAATTTTTTTAAACATCTTGGTATGTACTACCACGACAAGGAAACACTAATTAAAATCGCTAGTATGACGCCGGATACGGAGTTAATTATAAAAGCATATTCGAACGCACTTCTACTAATGATGCGTAAAAAAAACCCAGAATTTAATCCGATTATTGTTAACAAATCTCTAGCGAAAATCAAAATTTTTAACGATGAAATTAGTTATCTCGACGATTATGAGCGAGAAAAGTTTTTTGAGGAAGTCAATCGAACAACATTTGATGTAAGGTTTAATTCTTATTACGACATAAGTGAAGAACATGATGTTCCACTTCCATCACTCTAACGCTCTAGACAATTATCACTGCGAAATTATTACGATGAAGTTGAGAAAATGTTCACAAAACAATACGAAAACTTATGGCTTAGAGTAAATACTTTTACTCAAATTACCTTTCTTGGACGAAAATCACTCCACAAATTAATGCTGATAAATTTCGTAGTCGCATATGCAATTATCAGACAATATCGTGTCCTCAAAAATTTTACTTTGAATCAAATAAGCTTGGTTCTTGGGTTTATTGATGAAACAGAAAGAGAATACGGTAATTTAGTAAATGAAACAGATTTTTATGAACGTGAAGTAGAAAATACATTTGATTCGTCAGTTGGTTAAAGAAAGATGAGGTACTAACAGATGAACGACATAAGAATACTTCGTCAGATGTTTATGACAAGTACAGAGATTTTATAGCTGATCCTAGCAATAATAAGTTCCGTGAGTTTCTTGATTCGATTGTTGGTGCTACAGTTTCTGCTATTGTATAAAACTGTAAACAAATATTGTATAATGAAAAAACAGATCATCGATTTCAATCATATTTCAGAAGAAATTCCAAAACAAGATGTTGACGCTGTAATGCAATATTACCGATATTACCATAAAAACCTTTGGTGTGTAAAACAATGTTATAAGTATTACAGTAGAATACTTCGAGTAATATCATATTTGCCATTGCTGATGACAAGCTCTGGTATAATTTCAAGTGAAGCATCGTTAAATCCGTTTCTGTTAATAATATCTGCTGTCGGTGTATCTCTTTCAGTGGCGTGTAAAAAAATTGAGCCTCGACTTCAGACTAAACAAAATGCTTGTAAAACAGCTAGTATCACTTACAAAAATTACTTGACCAGATAAGATCTCATTTGCGAGGTGTAAAATATGATATGGACGATTTAATACGAGAGTTCCGTATTATTGACAGTATGTTAACAGTTATTCTGCCAATGAGAGTTAGCAAGTACGAAAATAATTATCAAACAAAATATGATGATGATAGTGTATGAAATTTTGTCTAAACATTAGAATAAAATCATCTCAAACAAATGTTTCACTTACCTGCTTAGGTACAGATCCACTTGCCGAATGAGCACGGCGAAAAATTTTGCCTGCCTTTTATAGCGTTATAACGCCTACGCGAAATTTTCATTACGTAATCTTCGGAATTTCCATTACGTAATTTTCCAGAATGTTCTCTGGAATTTCCATTATTTAATTTTCTAGAATGTTTTCTGGCATTTCCATTACGTAATTTCAAAGAAACAGTTGGGGATTTCCATTAGGTAATTTCTTAGAAACAGTTGGGGATTTCCATTACGTAGTTACAAACAACATAGACGTATACATATATACAGACAGACACACATACATACATACATACATACATACATACATACATACATACATACATACATACATAACATGGCGCTTAATATATCTCTGATACATATCGTGCAGTAATTGTGTGAATAAGTACAAGCTGCGCAGTTATAGTCCGTCAATAATGTGTTTGGAGCATCTGTCGCAGCAGTAACAATATACACCTCGTCTAGACTACAGAAATATATCCGTTGTCATTGTTACATGTCTTTTGATCTCCTGTACATATGGTTCTGGAATTTACGTGTAAAATCGTACGTTTTATGATTTATTTTATAATATTTTAGAATCAGAAATGTACACTGATTATTTGGTTATATAATTTCGCAATAATTTTTTACTGAGACCTGGGGTTCGGTTCCTATATGTCACCTTATTTTGAGCTAAAAATGGCAGCTGAAGAAAATGTCAGGTGAGGGAGGGGAGGGGTTTCTGGTCTAGGGTCCTCTTTTGGTTTAGAAATTAAAATTATGGAGGGGGGAGGGGTTTCTGGTCTAGGATCCTCTTTTGGTCTAGGAACCTCATCTTCATATACTACTTACATTACCAATAAACTATTTTCACTAAAAGAACTCTGAGGATAACAACAAATCAATAAAATACTAATATTTTTCACCGCCACCACCACAACTAATGAAAAGTAGAAAACGGGTCGGCTTAGAATGATATTATTATTATTATTATCATTATTATTATTATTATTATTATTATTATTATTATTATTATCATTATTATTATTATTATTATTATTCGTGGTGGTGTTGGTGTTTTCGTTGCGGTAATGGCGGCGGTAATCAAGAAGGAGATAGAGGAAAGAAGAGTAGAGGAAGTTATATGGGTCACGTTCCTCCATGCCTTATACAGCCTACCTGGCATATTTCGGAGACGTATCGTTTATGTATAAGCTGATTTATATTATTATAAACAAAAGCAAACAGACAACCCGATAAATGAAGAGGTAAACATTATTATAAATGTATGTTTTAAAACTAGATAAAATTTAAATTTTAAAAAAAGCTCTATTTTCATTGTTACATTTTATATCTCAATGCAATATACACTCTAAGCTGTTTCTTTTCTAAATAAGCAATTTCATTTTTGTTAGAGTTTTGCATTCCTGGAAATTTTGAATTAGCTTCTTCAGTATTTTATAAGCCTTAAAAACGTGACTGTCACAGTCAATAATTCCGTTTTATTATTTGTCTGGCAATAATCTGACATTATTTCTTCTAAACTCATTTGACAATACGTAACGTATCGTGACCATGCTGTACGTGTTGTATCAAGACACCGCAAGAGATACACACGCTTAGTAAATACAATGTCATATCTCTGTATTGTGATTTGTATCGTTTCGTAACGCCCTATTAGAGACACACCCATATTAAATACCAGTTTATACCTCTGTATCGCGATATGTAGAGAATCGCGGCACCCCAAAAGAGATACACCCCAATTAAATAACGTGTTATATCTCTATATCGCGATATGTGTAGTATCGCGGCATCCCATGAGATATACATCCCTACTAAATACAGTCTCATGCCTCGATATCGTGACATGTATAATATCTTGACACCCCATGCGATACACACCCCTATGAAATATCATATCATACCTCTGTATCGTGATATTATCGTATCAAGACAACCCTGGGAAACATACCCTTATCAAATACCGTATTATGTTCACTTTCTGACTAAATGTTCATAGTTTCAAAATAACCTGCTATATACAACTATTCAGTACATTAGACAAAGCTCAATGTAAACAAACGAAAGTAATCAGCTTCTTTGTTTTAGATGTGGTAGTGAGTACAACAGTACTTAAACTCAGCAATAAGTTGTAGTCTCAAGGATGTCTGTTTTAATATCATGAAGGGCTTCATTTTTGTAACATTAGATTTAGACAGGTTTAAATAAAAATAGCAACATTTTAGTACGTTCAGCTTCGCGTTTGTATTTTTCACTTGTTAGTATTATAGCAAAACCTATAAGTGGGCACACCTTAAAAACTTAGATCATATAATAGAATCAACAACACATTCTGACCCAAAGCAACTAAATTCTCAGCTTCACAAAACTCAAAATACTTTTTTTTTTAAGCGTGAACCTTTCGAAGAATTGCTCATATTGCAATGGGGGAGGGAGCTAAAAGAAGTACTTACCGATACAATTATTACATTCTTAAACAAAATGTGTGTTTCAGTTACGGATACATACCATCAGTTATGTATTGATGTTGACTTTGTGTATAAAGTACCATCTTTGTATAAAGTATTGACTTATCCGTATGTTTGTCCTTACCAAATCTCTGTACAGGTAACAATAGAAAAAGAAATATAGTCTTTATAGTGCATTTCAAGTAAACGTTTCCAAAACATAACTTTCATGTTTCTACGTTTATGTCCAAATCAAGTCTTTCTTTATAGGAACAAATACAGATACATAAACCAATCAGTCGCAGAGAGAGAGAGAGAGAGAGAGAGAGAGAGAGAGAGAGAGAGAGGTCACTGAAAGTTAAAAATGTGTGTGTGATTTGTGTGATTTAGATTTTAAACGTAGCTTTAACAATTTTTTAGTAATATCGCTACGATGTCTGCCGTGTGACAGTTTATAGTGATGTCTAGCACTGGGGCATCATGCCGCAGACATGTGGCATGATGTTCCACCCAGTCACATTATCCTGACACCAGGCCGACCAGTCCTAACACTAACCTCTTAATGCTGAGCGCCAAGCGAGGCAGCTGTTAGTACCATTTTTAAAGTCTTTGGTATGACCCGGCCGGGGTTCGAACCCGCGACCACCCCCATCCGAGGCGGACGCTCCAACCACTAGGCCACCGGAGCGGTCAAGTTAAAAATGAATTATGTTACTGCGGACAAGAGCATCACGGAGTGTCTATGTCAACCAAGAAGAGGACACGTCAGCATTTTCAATGAAGAGGGTTTTGTTTTTTTTTTTGCTCCTGCACCGTATCTGGTGAGTCTAGCTGTTTTAAACTGACGCACGAGAATTACAGATCGATAAGGAACCACTATTCATGTGAGAATGCCTCAAGCTCGACGATGAAGCCTTGTACTATAACGTTATTAAGACTTATCCGAATGTCAACATGGAAACCTTGATAACACGCGGCCAAGAATGTGAGTAGAGATCATTCCGCACTTACCCTGATATCAGCATAGTTCTCCATATCGTCTGCGTCATCAGATAATGCAAAAACATCGGAAAATGTTGGAAAAACCGCTATATCCTGCGTGGAAAAGTCGACATAATTAATTTCTCCGAGGTAAGCTAACAATTCTCTTCTTCTCTCTAGTTGCCATGGAAATAACGACTGAGCCAACGATTTTTCCGCTCAGTCCAGCAGTCTTCGATCTACCCCATACAGTAGGCTTCAGCAAACGTATCGGTCAAGCTCTCCGATTTTCTACTAACTTGATATTCATTCGCAAATGAAAATAATTCTTGATGAACAATACTAATTTGTTTCTAACGTTTAGAATAGCAATAGGTATTGAAAATATTGAATGTAAATTTTAATCATCATCTATATAAGTAATGAATAACAGCACTCAGATATTTACAAGTCTATACTGATTATAGACGATATGTGCAATACAATCATTTTATTGCTCTGTCGATATTTTTGTTGGCGTGGGTGGGGGGTAATTTTATTTAACGGCTATCGGCTCTCCTGGTTCCCAACCCCTAGGTCGTGTCCCAAAAAGGGGTTACGAAGACGTTCTGAAAGGTCGAGTAGGGTAGCCAGGATTTCTTTTTTTAGGGCGGCAAAATTTATTAAACTGTGGAAATGGGGTCGTGAGGCTCAGGAAAACTATTTTTCAAGGTAGCGGCCAAAAAAAGGATGGGAGCCACTGGGCTATATCATGCCGAGGAAATAGGAGTCAAGTGCTTTTTCCAAGGACACACAAAGGCAGCCTAACATGTCTGCCCTCGGCGGGTACAGAACCCTCGGCTCTTGGAATACTAGTCAGATGCTCTGCCCAGGGCCGCAGACAACTAGAACAAAATTCTTGGAGCCCACAACGGTCAGGAAATGGGGTCGTGAGGCCCTGGCTCTACCGACTAAGTTACTACAGCTTCCTTGAATCCTCCATAGATTTGCAGTTTGAACTCAGCTTTGAGTGATGAGAGTAGTTTTCGTGGTGAATCTAAACACAAAAAAGAAAAGAAAAGAAAGAAAAAACAAGAAACAAACCCCAAACAAACACAATATCGGTAATCAGGTAAAATAATTTTATTTCTGATCGCTCGAGTCTAATTTGGCCGTAACTACTTGCCCACTGCTAGTCTAACGTAGAATACTAACCCCATTAACCAAAGAAAGAAAAAAAAAAGGGGGGGGGGGTCTGGTACACACCTGGAGTAAGAGCGATTCGTTTTTAATGGAGGATTATTTTTTCGGAAGAAAAGGGACGGTATTGTGTCTAGTAGCCCCGGTTTCGACGTCCTTAATACGGTTTGGAACTCTTGAGCTGCCGACTTTTAAGGGCACTTTCTAACAAGTCTACCTGGTCCAGTTATTGTTTAGCCTGGTATAACGTTTCCTGTGTTGACTCCATGGCAGCACTTTTAGGATTCCTTTTTTTTCCAGACATCATGCATTCACCTTAGTTTCTTCATTATTACTTGCTGACTCACCTCCTCATCCTCTTCAGATTGTCATTAAACATAAATTACACTCCTTATAATTTGATATCAATTCATTCATCTCCTCATCCTCTTCAGATTGCCATTAAATATAAATTACACTCCTCATAATCTAATATCAATTCATTCACCTCCTCATCATCTTCAGATTGCCATTAAATATAAATTACACTCCTCATAATCTAATATCAATTCATTCACCTCCTCATCATCTTCAGATTGCCATTAAATATAAATCACGCTCCTCCTAATTTTATAGAAATTCATTCATTGTAGATGTTGTAGATAACTTCTTGATTATGGCTGCTAGATAAGAAATGACAGTACTGGAGTAAGCAGACGACAGCGAAGTTATTTGGTGTGAAGATGGGTTGTAAGGGTTTCACCTGAACTTTAGTTTACATCCAGTTATGAAAGGATGATTATATTTGTCATGATGTTTTAGATTATGAATGCTGCTGGGAGGGGGGGGAGGGGGTAGGTGCGGATAGAAAATGTAAGGATTAACAAGTACAGTTCCATATTTAACAAAAGTGCCAGTTACAACGATGACTTCAGTCTTTAGTCTTCGTTATTTGCACTTAAACATTATTAATTACACAATAATATTATCAATTAAATCCTGCATCATCATAACATGTTCTTCAGCCAGTTTTCTCTCTGACGTACTCAGCTAAAAATGCAGATGAATCAATATCTCACACAAAATGTTCTCTCTTTAATTGAAAGATTGACAGACGGACAGGCGGATTCACGGTCGGACATGGCTGACAACAATATACTGACCAAAGTGCAACTATAATAAATTCACGAAATGATATTTTCTTTTCGTCGGTATGCATATTAATGTTATCTTCAGCACACACACGCTTATGAATCAGTGACCTCGCCTTTCGTCCCTTTCCTATCTCAACATGTACAGTGGTGTAGAAGTGTGTATTCAGACTGACACGGAAACCTTTAGATAAAGTACGCTCAATATCCTTTCAATTCGACTGCACAAGTTGGTACCAGTACTACCTACACACGTTGTCTAATTGTATTATAAAGTTCTACATATCCAAAGAAAATTTCCACTGCTTGTAAATTATTCTTATTTTTCTAATGTGCCACCAGCGTGTAGCATAAGATTTCAATTAAAATAAGAAACAATAGAAAAAGGATTTGGTTCTGCTTCGTTTTCTTCTTTTCTGTTTAGTAGTTATGCCAAATTTAAGTCCGTATACAGTCATGAAGCAAACTTCCTGTGTTTTTCAAAACCAATCACTTCTATTTAGGCATTATTGGAATGCGGACATGTAGGAGTTACTTAAGTCTTCAATTAAAGAACTCGACAACGTTTAGCCTGGTTCACAGCCGCACTGAATTTACCGCCTGTATTTTTCAGTCGACAGGGGACTAATCTAGACAACGTGCAAAACTACGTACCATCGAAACTGAAGAATGACAACAGAAGTGCTCTTTTAACAATGGGCTATTTTCCGGGGTTTTTTCCCCCATAAATTTATGTTAACACATCGTTTATAATCTTTCTTTTTAATACTTATTTTAAGCTACAATCAAGACATATTAGACTGAGCATATTAAATCATAAAAATATACAAAATGCTGGAGCCAAGCGTTGGAACGACTTTGTTACTGTTAACATGCCGACGTGTCCTCTGAGCTGGTCGACGTAGGAATAATATCCAAAGTTGATTAGTAAATCGCCAGAAAACAGGCGCTTACTTAGCTTAGTTAGTTGGAAGAAGACCCAATCACTGATAAATTAGAAGGGAGGCGGGGTAAGATAACACACTTAAAGGCAAATTTATAAATTCGTATGTATGTATGTATGTATGTATGTATGTATGTATGTATGTATGTATGTGTTGCGGAGCCCCCCCCCCCCGACAGAAATTTGCACCCTTACATAGCCCCCCCCCCCTTAAAGAGTAAAATCAGTGATTTTTACTCTCCAAATTTTTGGAGATCTTATCTGATTCACTTACACGTCCTCAGGTGAACCCTTCACCTCAGAAGTCCCTAGTCTACTTAAGCAATGAGCCCCTACATTCTTATTGCCCTTAATATACCGTACATGGACTTAGTACTGCTGTAGAAATAACGACCATCTCATTAATCGTCCATTGGTCAACTTAGCTTGAGCTAAATAGGCGAGTGGTTGGTAGTCGGTTTCTAAAATAAATTTTCGTCCATACAGGTAACGTTGAAATTTAGATATTCCAAAGATAATTGCCAGGCATTCTTTCTCAGTGACTGAATAATTGCGTTCTGCAGTTGACAATTTCCTGCTACTGTATCCAACTGGGAATAAGTTTCCGTCATGCTCTTGTAATAGCACTGCCCCTAAACCTCTATCACAAGCGTCAGTACGTAAGACAAAATCTCGTGTCACATCAGGCAATTTCACTACTGCGTCTGACGTTAGTCTGTCCTTCAACGTCTGAAATGCTCGCTCACATGCATCTGTCCATATAACTTTCGTCGGAGCTTTTTTCCGAGTCAAGTCAGTCAGTGGGCTAGCAATAGCGCTGAAGTTAGCAACATAGCGACGATAATACCCTGCCAGTCCCAAGAAAGATCGAACTTCCGTCTTAGTGGTCGGTCGTACTGCGTCCCTAAGTTGGTCGACCTTTGAACTATCTGGGGTTAACGTTTCTTCGCTGAGGGTATGACCTAGGTAGGTTAGCTTTCTAAACCCTATGTGGCACTTAGATGGTCGGGCGGTTAGTCCCGTTTGTCGAAGTCGCTCTAAAACGTCTTTCAGCAAAATGATATGATCGTCCCAAGTAGCCGTCGCTAAGAGTAAATTGTCCATGAAGTTTGAAACTCCAGTCCTCCTTAACGGTTCAAGTAATTTTCGCATAATACGCGTGAAGACACTCGGCGCATTCTGGATCCCGAATGGTATGACTACCCACTGGTAGGTCCCATCTGGAGTTGCGAAGGAAATTTTCTCTCTGTCTTCATTCCGAACTGGAATTTGCCAGTATCCCTTAGACAGATCCATTTTCGAAAAATAGTTCGCGTTGGTCACCCAGGCAAATATGGACTCAGAATCAGGTAACAGTTCTACCTGGAATTCCGTGATTCTGTTTAACTTCCTGTAATCGACGCAAAATCTGTGTGTACCGTCTTTCTTCTGTACCAACACGACAGGAGAGCTATACGCCGACTCAGTTGGTTCTATAACTCCCAAGTCTAACATAGCTTGAATTTCATTTCGGACAGTTTCTAATTTCGCATAGGGTAACGGATATGGTTTCAACTTCACCGGCTTCTCATCCAGTAGCTTTAGGGCGAACTCCTCCAACTCCGTCTTGCCAGGTCGTTCTGTCAAGACGCTTCAGTAGTCTTGGAGTAACGACTCCATTTCCTTACGTTGCTCTGACGTTAACGTCCCATCAAGAACAACGTCGATGTAGGTTTCTTCCCTCGTCAGAGGACAACTAGGGAGTACTTCCGCCTCTCCTCCGTTGTCGTCGGGTTCTTCAGTCACCACTGTAGCAACCACGAACTCTGTGGGTGTCTCTCTTTCCCGGTAACGTTTCAGGAGATTTACGTGGTACAGCTTCTCCTTGTCTCCTACCCGGATACGGTAGTTCTGCCCACTCTTTTTCTCCGTTACCACGAATGGTACCCTCCATGATACTTGAAGTTTGTTGTGCTCTAACGGCAGCAGCAACAACACCTTGTCACCCACCTCGAAGTGACGTTCCTTCGTCCTTTTATTGTAATATTTGGCTTGACGCCCCCTTGCGTTGCGGATATTCTCCTAAGCCAATTTATAAACCTCTTCCAGCTTGTTGCGGAGATCAACAGCATATTGGTATGTTGTTCGCACTTCCTCGGATGCTTGCTCATCCGTCCATATCTGTTTTAATACAGCCATGGGTCCCCTAACTGTCCTCCCATAGACTAATTCGAAAGGTGAAAAACCCAAACTAGCCTGTGGTACTTTTCGATACGCAAAAAGTATCGCGAGAAGGTATTGATCCCAATCCCTGGGTCGACCTTCACAGAGCTTCTTCAGAGCTTGTTTCAATGTTCCATTGAAACGCTCCACAAAACCCTTGCACTGCGGGTGATAAGGGGTAGTTGTCAGGTGATCTAATTGACAGTAATATATTTACCTCTTCCATCACCTGGCTAGTATATAACGATTACCGCTTTCTGCCGCCGGCTTTATCGGACCTACTAGGTCCATCGCCACCCTCGAGAAAGGTTCATCAATCAGTGGGGTGGTTCCTAATGGCACTGGGCGATGTGAGTTCTTAGGTTCCACCCGCTGACACTTGTCACACGACAAACAGAACCTCCGAACATCCCCGTACACACCTGGCCAGTAGAATTTCCTCACTAACCTATCTCTGGTCTTCGCTACGCCCATGTGGCTTCCAAGTAGACCCTCATGTGCCAGACTAAGCACTTTTGCTCACTTCGCTATAGGCACAACAACTTGTTTAAACGTATCGGTCCCTTTCCCGGCGTACCGGTACAAAATACCGCGTTTCGTCGTGAACTTTACCTCGCCGTCTGACAATTTCCATATGGACCCATCTTTTGCGTACCTGCGTACCTTGTTGAGAGACAAATCTTCCTCTTGAAGTTTCCTCAACTCGCCAGGTAGCAAATTGTCTATCGGCGAAGTCGTGGGTCTTAGCGGCTTTGACCTTGACCTTCGCTTCATAGCCCTCGTCTCAACGGACCTCACGTGTACAGGTGTAACGTCATAGGGTTAGGCTGTGGCAACACATACCTACACCCTAATATTACGTCATGAGACAGTCCCGACAAACACACTGCTTGAATTCGTCCCTTTACATACGGCGAATCAAGATCATTGGCGAATCTTTCGTCCAGTTAGCAAACTGGACTTCAACCGTCTCGCCTGTGTAATCTCCAGGCTTGACATATCTACTATCTACCAAAGACGGATAACTACAGCCGGTATCAAACAGTACGGTTGCCCTCTCACCATTAACCGTAGCTACCGCTATGTTAGTGAACTCCACTGTTTTCTGTTCCTTAACAGTATTCGTAGTTACCGAATTAATCGTTGTCGGACGATACTTCCTACAGTCCTTAACGACATGGCCTGGTCTGTTGCAGCCGTAACACACCGACTCACCTTTCCTCCCCGTGGTATCCTTCTCTGCCCCCTGAGTCTTCCCCGACCCACGGAAATGTTCTCCGCTTGGATTTACGGCCCTTGGCCTCCCACCATTCTGACCATTCCGTCTTTGGGGTACCACCTCAGTGGTCTCTCTATGCTCACCGATGCCAGGTCGGTCCCTGCCACCCCAGGTGGTTGGACGCGAGTGCGCGCTCTCATAGAGCTCGGCCATCACGCTTATATCATCCAAGGTTGAGAATTCACGCTCCGCTAAGAACACTATTAAGGCTTTTCGGTACGTACTTAAGTCATGCTCTTTCAAAATTTCCTCGCGTATGCCTTCATACGTCAGCGCGGTACCAGCCACTTCATCCATTTATCAAAAATTACGCGTACGCGGTTATGGAATTGCGCGTGCGTTTCGGTAGCTCTTTTCGACGATCCTCTAAAGAGTTTCCGAAACGTTTCAGCCGACAGCTCATAGTGCCGTAGTAGCGCGCTTTCTTCAAAGCGTCGTAGTCGTCTACCTCGTTCGGCGTCATATTATGGTAGACGTCTTTCGCGGCTCCCTGTAAGAATGCCGAAACATTGATAGCCCACTGGTCTTTAAGTAGCTGATGAACCAGTGCCAACTTTTCGAACTGTGTCAAAAAGTTGTCAATGATTTCGTCCTTGTCGTTGAACATGGGCATGGTGATCTGTATTGGTCATCTGTCTTCAGATCGCCTACTTGTGGGTCCTGAACGTTCGTTCAGGTCTTCACCCCTTCTGGACTCTGCTTCGATCCTCAGCCTCTCCATGGCTAATATATGTTCGTGTTCTCTAGCTTTTTTCTTCGGCCTGCAATCTGGCTAGTTCGAGCTCTCGTTCCCGCTCAGCTACCGCTACGTGCCTGTCTTTGTCTCGTTCGCGCTCAGCTGCTTGTCTGTCTTTCTCTCGTTCCGCGGCTAGTTGCTCCTTATGTTCTCTAACACTCCGCTCAACAAATTCAGCTAACTGGGCCCCTTTGTAACCTAATTCGTCGTTACAAATCGACTTGAATTCTCTAATTAATTGTCTGTCTGTCGCCATCCTAGTCTACTTATACGGTGACACAAGAATTAAGTTCTTTACCTACACTGAAGTTTTACTGCCCTACTCGAAAATAGCCCCACACGTATTTATCCTACTTCTAGTATGGCCCTACTCAATTAAACCAGACTATTCCTTGCACCAACAATCAATAAACGGGCAGTACACCGCTGGAATGTCTCCCCAAATTAAGCGTAACGCTTACACACTAAACAAGGCGTAATTTACTACTGCGGGGTTGGCCTAAATATCTCTTCTCCCAAGAGAATACCAAGGTAATTCTTCACTTTCACTTCACAAATTTAGAATTCGACCCAAACAGCAAGGAAATTGCCTCAGTCTCTTACAATACTTTCGTCACAATATAAAAGAAATGGCAAGAAAATTGCATGCACAGAATATATTTAAAAAAAAAATAAGCAGACAATGATTCGATTCACTCTGATCGCTATTTCTTGAAACGTACTATTGAAATTATCAATGTTTAGATACTTCTTCTGTTCTATATTTGCTCAGACTCTTCACTCGAATAAAATGTTCTGATCCCTAAACAAGCGCACACTTTGCTACGGAGCCACCACTTTGTTGGGGGTGGGTTGTTTTGTTGGTGGAATTGATTGACGGGTTGTACCTTCTTACAAGGTGTCCACTTTATTGGGTTATCGTTGTCTAGAGGGTGATCGCCTTCGGTGTTATTCCCCGGATCGAGTAAATATTAATATAAAGTGTGAAACTTATAGGTGGAATAGAAAGAGATCTGAGCAGACATGTAAACAGAATGACAGAAGCCCCCGTACATGAAAAAAAAACAACAACAATTTAATCAATTGCATAACAACTGTGATAATACATTACATTAGGAAGATACACTTCTTTTGAAATAAATCATTCACCAATTTCAAACACAAATATACTTATATAAATAGCCGATCTGTTTTAAATGATAGAATTGGTTCATCATAGAATCGAGTGAACACTCGAAATCATTGCCTTGTACAACTTCATAACCTGCTTATTTCCGGTTTATTCCAACTTCACTGTGGCTGTCCTTCTTGGTCCTTTTCCACTTTTCTTTTCTCTTCTCCAAACTCTCTATTATCTCGCCTCTTTCGGCCCTCGGACTTTGTGTGGGTAGATGGATACGTAAGTACGTGATACGTAGTTACTTGGATAAGTAGGTCGTGGATACGTTCTGGGGAGCTATTTTCCCCTTTCAAAATAAACAGAGAAGCAACCTAAATTTCCTTTCAGATATCCTACTGGGAATAGATCATTATTCCCCTCTCGTTATGTCAGATATCGTTCTATCGGAATTCAGATACCAAAGGCTATCTGGTCAAGCCAAACATGGCAGACCATAAACAAACCTAGTTTCATAAGATTAGTGTACTTCCTAACGGCTTTCAACCTGACTCATATTATCATCACACGAGACATAACAGTTCCGTTCTCGTCTCAATTACACAAATGAATGAATGAAATTCATTACATGGCTTAACTACGTTAATTTTAGTCAATACACACATTCAAGTCTTTAGCATACATGAAATCTCACTTCATTGCTTAACAAGGTTAATTTCAGTCAATACGCACTCAAGTCTTTATCATACGTGAAATCATCTAAGGTCGGTGAATTCATATCAACTAAGGTAAGGCATGAAATTCTTAGAATACCTATTTCCTTTAACAATCAAGACGACACATTCAAACAATTCGTCAAACGTATGTAAAGAGATCATTGTACGGATTCAGATAGATGAACTCGCACAGTTGTATTCATATCAAGAAAATTGATCAACGAATTTAAACAAATAAATTCATGCAAATATAAGCAAATAAACCAAGCAAATCGTTATATTGATATCAACGAATTACATGAGATTGGCGCAGATACCTTGTGCTTTCAAGCTTTGCTCGCTTCTACCGCCAGAATTGTGTCCGTCGTCTTTCGAGACATCCGGCCCCCTTGGATAAATGTTTTACGAGAGAATTTCTTCTAAATTCAACCTCGGAGTCTCCTCCATTTGTTTTCTCTTGCAGAAAAATGTAGACTGACTAAATTTTGGGATGGAACATATTAAAACCAAGAAATTTCGCGTGGGAACCACGCCCCTTTTTTAGCGTAACCAATCCGGAGTAAATATACCTCCCGCCTTTTATAACTAGGCGCCAAAATTGTAGTCTGCCTGACCTCGAGATTTCCAAATAAATGATTCTGAAAAATTTCAAAATCTGACATTTCCGATACAAGATTGAAGTTAACCCAACCTTTCCAGTCTATCTGACTGTTAAATAAACGAATGCTTAATTAAGAATCACTTCTCTCACATGACACAGACATTAAAAACCCGTGCATTATGGCGATTTAACACGCAACGGTCCCCATAAATCTAATTAATCGTTCACCTGCCCAAATTAATGTGCTCTTCATAGATCGACAGAAATTTGCACCCTTACAGTATGTATGTATGTATGTATGTATGTATGTATGCATGCATGCATGCGTGCGTGCGTGCGTGCGTGTGTGTGTGTGTATGTGTGTGTGTGTTGTTACGAGTCTATACTCTTAAAATAAGTAACAGAAAAGAGTGAAAGACAACAATTTTTGTAAATTTTAACAAATATAATTTATTTCCCTAGAATACAAAGTGCAAATAAGGAAAAAGGACTTACGGTATTGCGAATTAAATCCCAAAATAATCCAAGAATTAGATCAGGCGCAAGTCCTAGAAATTTAAAGTCCTGAATAAAACTCAGTACAAGTTCCAAAGAAATCCAAAAACTGAAGGCAATGTAGTGTCTGTTATCGCTTAGAGAGTGTTGATGTGTCAACTATCTTTTGTTGAGCCGCAGTAATATAATTCCAGGTTTTGAATTCAGTATAAATTCCTGTGAATGTCTCCATCCAAGAATTTTATCAGAGCACTTTTGTAATTCCAGAGAAAATAATCACTTGAATTCAATAATTGTAAGAAATAAAATTCAGCCCAACTGGTCACAACATAATACAACTCGAAAGTGCTAGATGTTAAAGCATAAATGACCAAGTCCTCACAATTACAAGATTATATAGTTCTCTGCTTGACCTCAGGTCACAATTAGCATTTTCTTTTACAAAAAAAAAAAAAACATTGCCTAATGGAAAATAACCTTCTAGAATGATCCTGATGTTGACAAAATGAAAACCATAACCTGGATTACACTCAGGAAATTCCAAACTTAAGACCCGATTAAACATATTTACTTCTTCTATTAATAATGATCCTGATACTAAGCCCATATACAAAGAGAATAATTTAGCTATGCTTTAGTTGTTTACACAAAATGAAATAAAAGGGTCAATCAGGTCAAGAGAAATGAACTCAATTTTGGACAAGGTCAACTCCAGCATACAATGTTACGTTACAATAGTATGTAATGAAATAAAAAAATTTTAAACTAACAAAAAAACAAATTAAATATACATAACAATATGTATGTATGTATGTATGTATGTATGTATGTATGTATGTATGTATGTATGTATGTATGTATGTATGTATGTATTTAGATATACGGAGAGAGAGAGAGAGAGAGAGAGAGAGAGAGAGAGTATATAGCAATATCTTTACATTCATAGTTTTTATTCTTTGTGAACAATACCTTTCCAACAATGTGTAAAACACCTCGATATAAAATCCGCGACCTGTCATTTCATAAAGTGTTGCCCTTGTCTTTTCAAAGGTCAATGTCACATGTTCTTTTATCATACAACGAGTAAGAACTATTCTTTCATCATTGGGAAAGATGACATTAAACAGTTTTGATTTCCCTTTATTACAAGAAGTTATCAAAAACTGAAGATTTATACTGGTTATCCGGTTTTATCATCTTTAAACCCGTTTTCAGCATTTTAAAACTAAAATGTGACCATCTTCCTTTTTTATTTTATGACAATCCCTAGGCCATTCCCTTCCAGTCTTCTAACGTTTAATGGGAAAATCCTAGGCCTCTTGAATTCAAAATCTAACGAGAAAAACTGTAGGCCACCGACTTTACAAATTTATAAAATTCTAGACTTATAAAATTTAAAATTACATGAAAAAAACCTGGACTATTGGCCTTCAAAAATTTATGGAAAGCCTGGGTCTTTGGTCTCTAAACATGGGTCTTTGGTTAGAGACCTGGGTCTTTGGTCTCTAAACCTGGGCGATTGGTCTCTATACCTGGGCGACTGGTCTTTAAATTTATGAAAAAGCCGGGGCCACTAGTCTTAAGAACTGAATAAAAGAAACCGGGTCACTGATTTTTATAATTGTATATAAAAAGAGCTGGTCGCTAGAGTTCAAAGTTTATGAATAAATCTAAGCCTGTGACCTTCAAGTCTGATAAATAAAAACACACGAACCTACGAAGATCCATACTCTATATTCACTTACAATACACCAAAAACATAGGATAAAATGTCAGCGCGACTCCATCAATGCTATTGTTGTCCAACAACACTGATTGATAAACTACAGCGTTCCCAGCAATATTATTATCATTTTCTTCATTCTGTTTTGAAATAGTCCAAATCTGTAAGTACTTAATTATAACGGTGGATCAGTGCACCCATTCGGAACAACCGCGGTCATTTCTGCTAGATAAAATGATGCCTTGTCGACGCATTAATTTACGGAAAAATCATACAGTTTGTACACCGGAAATTTCTCTCTCTCTGTCTCTCCCCCTATATTCTGATCACCTCAGCTGTTTCTATGATTGGATTGATAGTCTGGTACCATGGCCTACCATGATGCTCTGCTCATGATGCCTGGTACACACTTTTAAATGGGCGATTCCAGTGGAAACACTCAAGATCTTAGATGGCGAAAGTAATAGAGAAATGCGTTGGCAATAAAGAAATGGCAATGAATCAGTTATTTCTAGCTGTTTCGCCACTGACGTTTGTCTTCTGTTAGTCGCATCTATGTCAATTAACGAAATACTGCGTGCTTGTTTAAAGTGTCATTCTGCAATACTGAATAACTCCACCGGTATCGGTCATTCAACGGTCGTGTCGGGCCTCGTGTGACGAGCATTATGGGTGGCCAGGGTACCAGACTAATGATTTGACTATAGGATTAACCGATGAATTACGAATGATAAAAAAAGTAATAGTTCGTTCATTCGTAGCTTCTAGGCCAGTCCTTGTTTTGTGAATAGCCGAAGTAGTCCGAATGGCAGGTACCTACACATATTCAAGGCACAGGTGCTCGTATCGTTGCTTACTATTTACCTGTCATACATGTACTATACAATAACTACAAGGGAGGACACTTCTCTCTTTTCTCGCGCGACCTATTTAAGAATAAACGCTGATATTTCAAGCTACATTTCGCGTAGCGTAATAAATTTGGTACCGATGTTTAGCTCTGACATTAGACTTTGTATGCGTATCCGAAGTTTGGCTTACTATCATACCTTTAAGGAATGCCAGACCATTTTCCCACGCTTATGCTCGACATGGCCCTGATCGCGCCCGCTTAACATGCAAGAACAACGCGCTGAATGGAATACTGCCTTCTCATTGGCCAACTGAAAATAAGTTATAAATAAATGCAGGACGTCATTTTCTTTTAACCAATGAGAGGACAGTATTCCATTCAGCGGGGTTTTACTTGAATATTAAGCGTGCGTGGTAGTGATGAACAGAAATAGTTATCCGAAAACAGGCTATAGCCTCACAACTCGGACAGTTCTCACCTTGTTGACATTGATCTACCTTCTACCTTTATATATAATAGTGTTAAGCTTGTAATAAATGCTTTCATGGAAGTTATTGTTTTCAAAGTATTCATAAAAGGATAAATTCCAAAGAAAAACCATTTAAATATTAAGTTCTGCAATAAGCTATGTTGGTTCTTATGTTATAAATCTGCATATAATCACAGAATTTGGAGACAAACCATACAAGTGTGATAAAACGTATATCGCATACATACATGAGAAAATCAACACAAATGTGAAGTTTATACTTAAATGCATTTTTGCAACTATTTATAAAGCTAATATTCAAGAGGGGAAACCCGCCCCCCCCCCCATTAAAATACTAAATTTGCAACAAAATATGTTAGGAGTTCTGTTATAAATATGCATATATCGATACATTTTGGATAAAATGTATACAAATGTGAAATGTATGCGGTGAATACAATAACGTATTGAACGGATGAGTATTTTGCCACCAAGGCTATATTGGATCCTTTGATAAAATGCATGTTTCTACTGTAAAACAGAATTAAAGAGCGATTGGGGGGGGGGGGGTAATATCTAGCTGGGATAATTAGATTATATAAAAAGTATTGCGAAAATATGTTATTGATTAAAAAATAAAGTTATTTAATATCAATTATCAGCTTGTACGTTAATGTTTTTCTTTCTTTTCAGAAAGCTTTTTTAATGTTTTTCTTTCTTTTCAGAAAGCTTTTTTAAGTTCTTCCTGTGACCTAGTGGAAAGAGCTGCTGATCTCGATATCGCAACCATACCAGTGATAGTGAGTGTTGGAGTGATCGCAACAGTTCTAGCAGAACACTGAGCAAGTACGAACTCATTTTGCAAATATATAAATTGAGATTAATTTAAATACAAGTGATTTACGAGTATCCAGTGCACATTAACTTTAGGGTCCTCGCAGATCGCTATAGCTTGACAATCCTTCCCAGTCTAAAAGCAAATATTTCTGTTCAGTGTGGCAGAGTTTATGGATATCTAAAATGGCCTTGGAAAACCGTATTTTTTATATTAAGCTTTTTAATTCCCCTTTTCAGCTATAATCTTGCAGTGCAATAGCAAATGTTTATATCTCACATTTGAATAATATTTCATCTGGTGTCCTAATAAAGGAAACCACGATGCAATAACATCTGTCACAAATACGTCTGAACCAGTATTTTTTGTACATCTTTTTGAGCCCTCTGCTATTTTCCACCATACCTCAGGATTTCCAACCAAACCCAAATATTTTCTTACAAATGCAAAGAGGTTCCATTCGTGCGCAGAAATTCTCATTTTGAGTTATGCAGCTATATGCGCGCAAGTAATGTTTTCATCTCACTCATTATATTTATACAATATCATGGGACCTTCTTACACAAAAGTCACTGATATTTACGACTGTATGTGGTTGATGTTGTTTTACTCATTACTTGACTGAGATGTCTAGCAAAGAAAAGTAAAATAAATAAATAAATAAATAAATAAATAAATAAATAAAGATCACAATATATTCTGTAAAGTTATGTTCTGGGTATTTACTGTACATGCATATTATCAAAAAAGATACTTTAGCATTATACAAGATAATTTTATTGTTGGTTCGACCCAAGCCATTTTTGCTCGTGAAAATAAAGCCACCGGCATAGTTTTGGTCATGCCATTTCTGACAGAAGTGATATGTTTGGTGAGACAGTCAATATGCACAACAGAAATGCAAAGAGAGCATTCAGAATATATTTGGTAATTTCCTTAGTTTTCGGATAGGAGTGTTCTGTTTCCACCCAGAAGCATTTACGGTGTTACGGTGATCGACGGCAATTCATCGTAAATTTAATTTGCTTAACACATGCAAGTTCTGGCGTCAGCAGAGAGAGAGAGAAATGAAGAATGTGTTAAACTAATTAATCTTCCCTATTGGAGTTCAGCCACCTTCCAAGGTTTGGTTTGGAGTTTTACAGCACATGAGGGTTATTAAGTATAGAGGTGATTGAAACAAAGTTTCTTGCCCACGGACACACTATGCTAGTCAACTCGGCTGATTAGATGGTAGGATTTGAACCTGTATCCATTCCACCACGAGTTACACGCACTAACTACCTCATTACATTGGTGGCTAGAAGAGGGGAAAAAAACAAGGGAGCTATGTAAGTACCAGTCACTTCGATCACAAAAAGTCAACCTAATTTGAAGATGTAAACGGTTACTTACGACACACATACTCTCTCTCTCTCTCTCTCTCTCTCTCTCTCTCAGTACACTACTAGCTTTATTTACTGACCAGTATGCACGTAGTTTATTCTAAAATAGTAACAACTGTGAACATTAAAGTGCATTAACATATTTTTAAGATTTCAGAAACTATGTATATCTGCAACTCTGATTGGTTCTACCTTTTTAATCGATTTTTCATTATGTTTTTCAAACTATAAACTCAGTACAGTGTGCCAGACACTTTCAACGTAGCCTACTCAAGGTATACCATGTAAATGACTGAACTCAACAGTTTTGCTTATCTGAAAATCTGTTGAAAGGCAGATTTTTCCTGTTTAATAGCGACATGTTTTCTTCTGTGTATTGCTCACGCAGTTTACAATTTTTTATGCCGTCTTTTGTTAGTTGGTTCTTGTGGCTTTGATAATATGCTAAATTTTCCTGTGCCTTTTCAACGATATTTAGATCGATTTGTTTTAATGATATCCATGTGCTGCCTGATAAACTCTAGTTTCATCTTGGAGATTTTCTACTTCATCCAAACAATATAGCCATTTTTATAAAATGACACTTGGTAAGTGATCAAGGGAAATGATTTTAACTGTGTTCCAGGTAGAAATATGATATAGTCTTCATCCTTAATGCCTGCCTTTTTGTTTTCAAAATTATTAGTTAATCAGGATCGAGCATGTCGAGCATATAATAAACAATATCGCTCAATGTTTTAGCCAATTTTTCAAATATTTTTTTCCAGTCTCTGTAATATGTTTCGGTATTGGTATAAGAGGCTTTGGATAACCAGCTGTCTGATTTCATGACATTTTAATGTCCACTCTAATTGATTATCCGGTTCATCTTGTACTTTTATTTTCTTTATTAATGATTGTTTTTCGCATCTGTAAAGAGTTTTCTCTTTTGAGCAACGTCGAAGTGTTTTGGACGGAAAACAGATCCTCTGTTCTGCTGGATGGTACAGTTTTAAATTTTTAACTCGTCAGATATATAAATGGAGAAAGAATACCAAATTCTCTAGTGATTTTGTACCAAACGCTTATTAACACAAAAGTAATTTTGCATGTCCCATGTGCGTTCACGTTCATCAGATGTTGAGAATTAAAAATGGTTCGTGGTGTTTCTTGATATCTTTTATGTTTTTGATTAATTCAATCCTAATTAAACGCAGATCCCTGACAAAAGAAATATTGGTATATCGTGACATTTTATTTATTGTTTGTAATGTAACTGACTGCTAAAATGTCACACTTTAAATAACTGTAAGGTAGTGTAATTATGTTGTCAGCTAAACGGTTTATCCGCGTCAGCTGACAAAGACACTTTCTTAAATTAAAAATAAAATTGACGGCATATATTTCAGGATGACAAGTCCCCATCAGATACATTTCTTTACAGTATTTTTTGTTTGTTTGTTTGTTTGTTTTTGGTTGAGTAAACGCTCCTTGCAAATACAGGTTATTTTTGATCACGCATATTTTAAAATTCCTTTGCACACTTTCCTCAATTGTTATCAAAATTAATTCAGTTTTGACCGTAAATCTCATAAATCTCTTAAAGGTGTGCCGTTACGCTTAAAATCGTCTTTGAAAATACTGGTATATTTTTATTTACTGGAGACATGTTGGACACCGGTGTCATCAAATGTAATAATTACTATTGTCATCGAATATGATGTTTTTGTTTATTGTCGCTGTAATTTCTCTAATTTTCAGTGTGCTAAAACTCACAAAGTGTATACTAATTAATAAATTTTAGGTTTGGGTTTTTGTTGGTTTAAACGGCACTTTTACCACAATATTATCTGTATCGTGACGTGTAAATGTGAGCTAAGCGTCTTTCCCAAGGACACACCAAGCCAGCCTACTCGGGTTGGCCTGGTCGGATTGTGAATCTGCGACCCGTACATTACCAGTCTGACGTTCTTCCAAATGAGCTAAGCGTCTCCAATACTAATTTAATACTCATACAAGACATAACCTACGACTATAAAGAATGAGGCAAAAACAAACTGATAACATAATGCACGAAATAATATATCATGTCTCCTATCCAATCACTCCAAATTTAGCTTGATAATCGAATGTATATATGCATGGGTGATACATACATACATAGTATCCAGTCCACCTTATATATATATTTTTTGTATTTTTAATGTTTATAAGAGTACGAAAATATGGTGCCCTCGTGCCCCGTGTGCACGTGATTCTATTAAACGTTTGACTCAAACACACCACTTTATAAATGCATTATTTCAATCACACACTTTATAAATGCATTTTCTTTTCGGTCATACACTTTATAAATGTATTTTTTCAATCATATACTTTATAAATGTATTTTTTCAATCATACACTTTATAAATGCCAGATACCAACAATTATATTTATTGAAGCAGATTTAAACTCATGTGCATCTTTGAAATTCTTGATTCAATGAGATTTACGACAATGAGCGGCGAATCTTAATTTTTCCTGATTTTATATCCAATATCCGTAGTTCCACGCCCAATAATGTCCAACTATTTCCTCGGTCAGTCTCCTATGGGACTTATCCAGCACCAGCCACGGTCAAAATGTCTCCCTTTACACAAACAACCCCTTCCCCTTGCATTGCATCCATACTTACTATATCCAACCATCTCTCATTTCTCCAGCCACTTTTTCAGTGGCAATGACACTGCACTATGTTGCGAAGAATCTCACACCACCAAATAGCCATCTTCGCATGCCAAGGCTCCGATATGTTAACCGTGTCTAGGGTTAACATATTGGAAACTTGGCTAACAAAGATGCAAGATAGTAACAATCTCCACTTCCCCAAATCTTTCCATTAGAATGACCACAAATCTAAACCCTACGTTCGAGCGCGTCCATACCGCATGCATGCATTACATTCACTAGTTGACATGCGGACGAACAAAGTGTAAACTGTCCACACTTATTCTTCGGAAAGCGTGAGAACAATGAAAGTAGATTGCATGATTCGTTTCAATTAATAAGACCCAGTGAAAATGGAGACTGAGATGCCTTTAAACTTCCCGTGTTCGAGTTATCAGCCGAGCACGTTACATTAGGGTGTGGTGTCTGGAGTACAAAAATCGATATATAGTTAGCAACAAAAACTAATGCGGATTCTATTATGGATCAATATTTGTGTTACATGTGTGATGACACTGGTCTTTGTACTGCAGTTGCAGTGTCTGATGTGCTTGCTAATGAAATAATCGCTTCTGTTGTCAGATGGCACGTTAATAAAATATGAAGCAATGACCTACCTGAGCAAGGCACTGCCGTTCGCTCTCAGATTCTTCAGTATCCATGAGACAAAGAATTGAATCCAAGGACAGTAGAATCAATGTTTCTAAGGTCGTGTCGGATCACAGTTAATATTTCACCGTCTAAATACAACTAAGGCGAGTGGCCAGATGGTTGTAAGTTACAATCGGCTAGATGAAATAAATCATAGAATATAATCAGTTCTTGAGTTAACAGATGCACTAAACAACTACAGCTGCGCATGACAAAGAAAACCAAGCACTCGATGAACTATTTGATTCACAGTTTAAGTTTTTCAATGGAGTTTTTTGTTGTCTTGTGCTATTTACTAAACTGGCAATTGACAAAAGAGATGACTGAGTCGACATGACCCAGAAGGTAACAGTAGTTAAAATTTTGTGACGAAACAAGAAATTACACAACAGACATACCTTGGAATTAGGTTAAAATCTAGACAATTTTGCCATTGTTATATTTTTCTTGTCACACAGTGTTCAAGGTTCAGCACTATCACTAAACAGACTTTTATCTCTTTAATTCTGTCCATCTGCCTAGAAGATGCACATCTAGTTACGATCGAGTCCACGTACACTTTAAATTCCAGCTCCTACGCGTCGAACAGTACCGGTTTCACTGTAAACAACTGTTGGTCCCCTTTCAAAGTTAGAGTGTGCATTTCCAAGTGAAGTACGCGTGAATTTAATCGAGCAGCCGATATTCACTGAAGAAGCACACACTTACCGCCACAATGCATTTCATGATCTGCAACCAGATAGAATTTGACACAGCGCCAGCAGGCGAATCTGGATCCTAAAACAAGCTAAAACACAATTGGCGGTGCTACCTGAAGAATATAATGTAATGTTCGATACTGATACCTTGAAAATCAATACAACGATTACTCTACTTTTACTGTTGTGACATAAGGTCATATGTCGTACATAGAAAACCATCGAGCGCTATATGATGCTCACTATACAACTGTACCTAAGTTATAAGGAAGCACTTATTTAATAATGTACGCAGCTGAAATATTAATTTAACAGATAACTAAGAAGGTTTAATACGGTCCTGGCCCGGAATGGAGACTATGAGCGGAAATTATTTATCCGGAGGATGAAGTTCAATCACAACTCGGAAATGTGCGCAGTACGTACATGCTGGTTTTATTTGGAATTACATGTACATTCTACTTCCGTAAAAGCTTTAAAAAATTGCATAGGTTCACTGTACAGCTTAAAATAGACTACGTACTTTATCGCCTTCGAGTTGACGAGCCACAGATATTGTGTATTTAACCACAATGAGTGCAGGTGTGATTCATTTCCTTTAGGGAATATAATTTCCGTGTAAAGACGAGAAAGTGAAGACGAGTTTTATTACATATACGAGAATGTTTCGGGTAAGTTCCTAGGTTGTACTCTCTCTCTCTCTCTCTCTCTCTCTCTCTCTCTCTCTCTCTCTCTCTCTCTGAGAACCCAACCTACTTACACATCATAATGATTTTATACGATTCTACTGTTTAAAAATTTGATCTTTGCTATTGAGCTGATTTTTAACTGAAGCTGATAAAAAAAACAAAAAAAAAAAAAAAACAACAACAACATAAAATTTTGTTTTATTCGTGGTATAAACATTTTTCTTCATATTCAGAATAAAATTGATACCTAAATATCCTTATAAAAGGCAATAAAACACCTACAATGCTGCATACCTTAAAACGTCACTGTGAGGTTCATGCCTGCTCTTAGGATAATTAATGATAGGAAAATGATTGCAAATGATTTTATGAGGCTCCGTCCTAACGTCAGTAATATCCGTTCGATATAACTTTTTGGGCAGAATTAAGTATGCAGTTCTGTTTAATAATTACGTTTACAACTGTAAACAGGTGATAGACGACGATCTCAGATTTAAAATGGGCATGGAGAGATATGCACGTGGTTCCTATAGCTGATTGAATTGGGCGACTGATTGGTTGGTGAACTTAACGGCATTTTTAAGGTTTATGTATCCATTTAGACATTAACCCTTTATTCGGGTCATGTGACTTCAAATGAGTACATCAGAAACCATGCGCGATGGAAACTGGGAGGACAGTTATTCCCCTACACCAAGGATTATAAAAAAATCCATTCTGTAAAACACACACACACACACACACACACACACACACACAGATGGGGGTGGGGGCTCTCTACACATATGAATTTCTATGAGAGTTACAAGTGTATAAGATGAAGTTGTTTACAGTTGCAACATGTGCAGTGGAGAGAATGTTGGCATTCCTTAATGTTACTTTCATGTACTGTGGCTGAAATTTATATGGATATTGTACTTGTGGAAACTGTACATGTACTGTAATTAAAAAGGTTATTGAAATATTAACACCTCTTTCCCAAGACGTCTGAACCAAGATATTGTTTCACTTGTAAACAATCCATTGCTGGTATTCCATTAATGCCCCCAATTTTTTCGTGGAAGAAAAATTAAACAAGAACTCCGAGAACTCGGATATAATGTTATAGAAAGCAATTCCTACTCCAACATGCAGCTGGAAAAGTCAAACACAAAGGAACGTACGAACAACATAATAATTGGCGCAGTGGTGTTCAAAAAAGGTTGCGCTAATCCCAAAAGCTTGATATATCCTGATAACGTGGTCCATATACAGGGCCACGATGAGCACCGGTCATCTGTCCGGTACCTTAATCATTATCTAGGCCCATGTTGTATACCAATTTACAATCTACTACGGACAGTGTAGACTCGCATCAACCGTTGCATAATGAGCCTGCATACCAGGCTTTTTGCTGTTCGATCATCTAATGATTTTAAACGAACTGCATAGACCCTGATTTGTTGATGGTTAATGCGAAGGCAAATTTTGGGCCTATGCTACTCGCAATTGTGTGTGCATAGTACACAAGCACGTTTCCTATTTTATTTAGGGATATTTTTCAAAAATCATTTCAGACACGTCGGGAGAGAGGAATGGACACTACCACCATATTTGACGTTCCCGTTAACTACGTCCTCGGTAGATGCTCCTTTGGAGAGTTTGACGATGAAGATGAACCTACTACAACAACTCTCAGCGTTCTAAACGTTTCCTATGTCGTCAAGGAGTGGGTGGGGCCGTGGTGGCGGGGAGCTTGTTTTCGATCAATCAGGCACAAGATCGTTGTTCGCGACGTGTGTCTTCATGCTAAGGCGGGACAATTAACAGCCATTCTAGGAAATTCTGGTAATTATTGTCATTATTTTTATTTTGTCTGATTTTTTTTTTTTAAATTAAGACTCTGAATCAAAGTCGTGTAGGATAGCATAGTTTTCCGACACTCTCATATTCCTTTTTTTTAAAATAAAAAAAATCAACTCTTCGTTTTTTCATGTGTGCCTTTTTGCTAAGACAGGAACCATTGATAGCTAAGTTTTGAAACTTTCGTTAACAAACCAACTTTCTTAAAAATTGTTTTGCGTAACGAATATAAAACTATGTCCCCATCTGTTTTTTTTTTTTTTTTAATGCACTCAGCAGACACACGACATTGTTGTCTGCTGAGCAGCTTTTAATTGATATAATAAGCCCCAAATGTCGGGACTTTCTATATCAGTATGAAGAGTGTTTCAAATGGGCGTCAGTTTTCAGTCGGCGATCAACTTTAACATTCTGAGTGAGTTTTAGCTTTAATGGCCATAGACCAGAAGAGCTTATGGGATGGTCTATTGTTCGTCGTCCGCCCGTCTTATGTTATCGCTAATCCTCCTAAAATACTTGGAGGATTGCGATGAAACTTTGCATACATTTTAACCCCATGCTCCAATTGGTAATAAATAAAAATGGTGCCGCTTGGATATCCAATATAGCCGCAACAGTGGCCATCTTGAAATCTTGTATTGCCATTTGCTCCTGAATGTATGGTCATATGAACATGGAAGTTTTCAGTAAAAGACTTCTTATGATGATTAGTTAGTCGTAAATGAAAATTTTAGTGATCTAATGTCCAATATGGCCGCCACAGTGACCATCTTGAAAATCTTGTTGTCGCTACTTCTCCTGAACGAAATGTTATATTTCTATGGGTTTTCATCATCGTGTCTATTTGGTCCTAAACGAAAATGGTGCTGATCTAATATCCAATATGGCCGCCACAGTTGCCATCTTGAAAATCTTTTTATTGCTAATTCTGCTGAATGAAAAGTAATATTGCCATGGGGTTTTCACCAGGAGACTTCTTGTGATGTATAGTTTATCCAAAACGAAAACGTGAAAATGGTGTAGATCTTATGTCTAGTATGTCCACAACAGTGGTCAACTGCTACTCCTGGATGTCTATATCACAATGGGGTTTTTACTTTGATATCTAGTTGGTCCTAATTATGCCATTTAGACAAAGTTCATACAGTGGTCATCTTGAACATCTTATTATTACTTTTTCCCCTGAATGAATGGTCATATCAACATGGCGTTTTCACTGAACACTTTCTTATAATGTCTAGTTGGGCATAGAGGAAAATGGTGCCGATCCGACAGTGGCAATCTCGAACATCTTTTCATTACTTCTTCTAGATGGTTTGTAATATCAACAGTATAATTTTACCGGAAGACTTCTTATGATGTCTAGTTGATACCGTGTAGAAATGGGACCAGTCTTGTATCGAATATGTCCACCATGTCATCCATCTTGAAAATATTGTTATCGTTGCTCCTCCCAAATGGAAAGTTATATCAAAATGGGGTTCCACCAGAAGACTTAATAGGATGCCTTGTTGGTCCTAAATGAAAATGGTGCGAAGTTGGCATACACTATGTCCACTAAACCAGCTGATTTGAAAATCTTGTTATCACTAAAGAATGTAAAAGATGGTTTCAGCACTCGGCAGTTAAAAGGAAAAATTGACTTATCGTGAATTCCTGGAAATTCATTTCAACCAGTAGAGTGGCATGAACTTCAAGGGATTCTGGTTTCAGTAGAGAGTTCAGACGAATTGACCGCCACATAAAATCGTTACAATTATTGTGTGGTTTTAATACATCGTGAGTAAATGCCTTCAGCGTTTGTTTAACACCTCTGATTGCTTACATTTGCTTTGGATTCGCCAAACCATTGCCTCTCAGGTCGGTGGCAATAAGCTTTATATGCAAGGCATATTGTATTAAAACAATTGCATCCTCAACTCATCACTCGAATAAAAAGGCCAGAACAATTAAAAAACTTTAAAAATAACGAATAAATCTCTTGTTGACAATGTTGTTTAAGTAATATAATCTCTCTTGTGTAAAAGTTACATAAATTTACAGCATAATACAAATATTTGTATTGGTTGCCGTATTGTCTACATCGATGCACAAGGTCACTGACTCAATCGAGATATTCTTCTTCTTCTTCTTCATCTTCTTCTTCTTATTATTATTATAGTGCGGTTAGCGTTTATCTTTATCATACGATATCTCAATTGGATTGTAAACCTTTTTGATGCTGAAATGATCAATATTAACGTTCTCTAAGTACTTTTTTGGTCAATTTTCCAGACTCATTTTCTCCTGTTTGTAATAAATGCACTGGTTATTATTTATGACCTACATCATGAACTTGTAATTGTTCTATTATTTTTGAATATTCTGTATTTTCGTCTAATTTTTCATTCATTTTTTTTCAATGATATTGTTATATGTATCAACTTCAATCAAACAGGTATGTTTGTAAACCCTAAAATTAAGCATTTAAGTGGTAGAGAAATATAACAATTTTGTGGAAAATCTTGCATCAGTGTAAAGTAAAACCGATGCATGAAACATTAATGAATATTATCATTAATTTAATTTAATCTTATTGAGTTATTTACTTTCATTCAAACTGGAGAAAAAACATTCTATTTCTGTTGTTTCTTTTTAATTGAAAATGTGGGTAGTCTTTGGTCAAAAGAGGTTTTAAGCAACGACAATTTTAAGAATATGGCATATACAAGTAGCGTCTAATCGATCCTACCGAAATTAGTGTCTGGTTTTATACACAACAGCTATCGAAATACCGACATGGACTGACTTCTTAGCATTATTAATATGTTACTATCTTGTAATCATATACCTGACTCAAACATCGCAGTTACCAATCACTCTCTGCACGTACACGCGTGTCTGTGTGTGGTAGGTAGCTGGATAAATAGATATCCTTCCTCTTTTGTTTTCCTCAATTGCATGTTGGTCTTTTGCACTTGCCAGATAGTGTCTTCTATTTTAATCACTTTTACGTGTTTATATCCTAATGTGTATATTTTGTTAATTTTCAGTCACATCATGTAGGTATTTTTGTAATTCTTCTGGATTTTGCGTTGATTGTTCGTTTTGTTTTTGTAATTGTTCCCCTTTTTCTCCAGTGACGAGGGGCTGGTCCATTCTGAATAGATGGGTAACAGTAAAGTTCACTCGCCGTTACAAACTATCGTATTATTATTATTATTATTATTATTAAATAACCATTCTCTTTATTAAAAATAACAAATAATTTGCATACAAAAGAATCGCTTCTTTTTGGTCGTGATTTTATTCTTCATCTATGACTTTATTACACGAGCTGACCGTATCTTCGTAGTTTTCAGGAAATAGCTGAATTTAATTATGCGCCAGCAGTATGAGGCGTCGTAGCGGACAAAAGTTGGTCCAATCAGAACGTTGCCGTTGAAATTTTAATGTCATGTGTCCAGAATTCCAATTTTACGTGTTGTATCAAAAATGCTTGTCCTTAAAGTTCCGTTTTCTAGGTCGAGATTTTAGATTGCGTCTGTTGAATTAAATAGTAGTGGTTGAAAGTTATATTTTCTATGTCGAGGTTTTAGATTGTGTCGTTTGAATTACACGGCGATGGTTGAAATGTCAATGTCATACGTCGAGAATTCCTAATTTACGTATTGGTTCAAAGAGTTTATGTTGAAAGTTCCATTTCAAATGTTGAGTGTTTAGATTTCATCTGTTGAATTACACAGCGCTGGTTGAAAATTCGATGTCCAATGTCGAGTGTTTAGATTGTATCTCCTGAATTACACGGCGGTTGTTGAAATTTTAATGTCATATGTTGAGAGTTTCAATTTAACACGCTGAATCACATTGATTGTGCTGAAAGTTCCATTTCGTATGTCGAGTTTTTAGATTGTATCTTTTTAATTACACAGCGGTGATTGGACATTTTATTGTGCTTGTCAGAATTTTTATTTTTATATGGTTAAATGATGTGTTGATGTTAAAAGTAACATTACACAATGTCCACTTCAACAATTCAAGATAATTTCGAGTATTAAGATACATCATTCGTGTATTCAATTATGAGGCGCCATTACATTTCGTGCATTTACAGTTTGAAAGTTACCATTCACAAGTCGAGAATTACTGAATTTCTTCTCTAGAGGTCGCTCTCGTGAACGGACCGCGTTATTTTTAAACAAGGAGGCTGCTTCTCGTTGCTGTGAAATTCAGCAGATGAAATCTAAATACTCGCCATACGAAATGGAACTTTCATGACAAACAGTTGCATACAGCGCGTGAATTAGGGATTCTCGACATATGATATTAGAATTTCAACCACCGCTGTGCAATTCAAAAAATATACTCTGTAAAACGTCGACATAGGAAATAGAACTTTAAACCAACACTGCATAATTCAACATATAAAATCTAAAATCTCAATCTTGAAAATGGAACTTTAAGGACATGCAATCTGATCCAACACGTGATACTGGATTTCTCGACATACGACATCGAAATTTCAACTGCAACTTTCTCATTGGAGCAGCTTTTGTCCGCTACGGCACCTCATACCAGCAGACTATGGTCCATACTGCTGCTCACGGGAAATCATTCACACATCTGAGTCCATGCAATTCGCCGTTCGATGCACTTCTTTATGAGCAAATCGGTATAATTTTAAACTACGATTGCAAAGTGTGATAACATAGTTATGCCAAACCGTGTTCTGGCTGAACTGAAGGATCTTGCATGCTGTTTGCAAATTACAAAAGTATTGATCCGTCCGTTATCTTTCTGGGACCATAGTTAATAATGTATGTAGTCTGAGTACAAAAATAACGTCGTCAATAAATCTATCGCTAATCTTACTCTCGCATTTGCATATGAACATATAAAGTGGAAGTTTAAACTCCTGAAGGATGAACCATTAATTTTCGGGATTTTTATCTTTCACCTGAAGATACTTTTTAAAAGATTCAACTAATATTATGGAAAGATTAGTTTTTCCTCTGCAATTCGTGTTGGTTTAGGCGCCGGAAATTTCTTTTCCTAAAAATCCCAGGCCAACCGACCCACACCTCCCGAAAATTAGATGGTTGGTCCCTGAGAACGACAATTGTGGTGATGACTTAGCAACTGTTTTTTCTTTTAACAGGCGCTAAACAGTATCAATTTGTCGGATCAATTACAGACAATTATTTCATCAGACTCCCGAAGTCACCACCATAGTTTTGACATGAAGTGGTTTTGTTTTTGTAGGTTTTTTTGGGGTGGGGGTGCGGATGGTGGGAGTGGTTCATATTTTTATCTTACATTTAACCATGTATAGGAAGGATGATGGCCTGGTGAATTGTAATTAATAGTCATCACCATGATTAGTCTGCATATTGTCATTAATAAACTGTCTCTACTTGTAACAGTAAAATCAATGCGCTCATAATGTCGATCAGTTACAACAAGGTTGTTGAACATGTTTTATTATGAAATTGTGACAATTGATTATCACAACCTAAACAAGTCATTTTGTACTCACAGAAATCATTGGAACGCCGTTTTGTTTTTCTTATATAAGACCAGCTCATACAGTTTAGTCAGTTACGAAACTTTTTACGGGAAGAATAACACGCGTTATACATTGCTGGCTGAAAAAAAAAACAAAAACAAGACACATAGACAATAGCTACAAAAAATGATTTACTGACATTATTTCAAAATCTGATGCTATTATTGACATTTCATCAGCTTTGACAGTAACTTCATTAACAAACGCTCTGTGGCGATGCACACTCGTTCTCCTTTGATTAACTATAATTGCTATAAGCATCATTTCTGCCCGCCATTATGACGTCACCGATGATAAATCTTATTTAGTTTTACAGTCTGCTAAGAATGCATTCATTTTTCTACCATTTCTGTATCTTTACGAAAGGCCTGAGCTAAAGCTCGATGGGTCGCTTTCCCCGTTATGATATGTGTGCATCTGTAATTAACCCCATTCTTACTCCTTTCCTGCCCTAATAGTTCATTCACCCCCGTATTATGCTTACAGTGCAAGTTATATCCTTGACTCAGCCAAAAATAATCTTACTTTCATTTTTAAAAACAAATACTCTGCCACTCACCGCCACGAGGCAAAAACAATTTTAACAACCACTACGTACATGTCAAAAACCAACAACCAGAAGTAACAAATATAAAGAATACAAGAGAATGTAACTCTTTCATATATAAACTGTCGAGTTCTGCCGCTTTAGATTCCGCGCGGTGGGCCCCAATTCGCCAATCGTTCATGAATCTTTTACTTTTGTTTTAAAACTGTTCTCGCAATTTAGCCTTTTTAGTTGCATTTATTTTTGTTGCTGCTTTTTGGTTGTTTTTGAGTTCTGAATTTTCTGTGAATCTATTCTATCAGTTTGTTGTACATTTCAACGTCTGATGTCTCTGATAGCGTAGCAATTACTTAATAAAATCCACGCGTTTCTTCCTTCCTAATTAAATGGTTCATTTGCATTAATTACTTGCATTTTGTATTTCCTCCATAAGTTTGTATTGGCTGTCATACGTGAACAGTAGTACCTGAAGATTGTTGTAAACCTTTAGGCATAACATTTGATGGTTTCATCTATTTCCTTATCTTTTCCAACCTAAAGATTTGAAAGAGTCAGTTTCACTATTTTTCGTAGCCTAAGATATTTGTGCAAGCATCTTGTTTGCTATACCTTTTTTAGAAACCTGTAATTGATCTTTGCCTACATCTCTTTGTAATGCATTGGTCCATTTTGAATTTTAAATTCCTGTGTAAATAATTGATATCCGTCTATGCTTAAGTCATGTTTAATACATTCTTCGTATTGATCTACAAAATATGGTCATCGTTGTATCAGATTTGACGTTTTTTTCTCATCGCATTTTAAATTCTAACTCAGTAGGATATTTGGTGTTTTTCGCCCTTCAGGTACCTTTGATTGATGTGTTTATTTACATATTTTCGTTTCTTTTGACTCTAGTTTGTAAAATAGCTCTTATTATTTTGTCTCCAATCTTGAAAATATGCCTTGCAACAAGGCTTACAAAAGATGTTCTTGTTTAATTCTGACATGACTCTTTTTATGTTGCATTTTGGGCGTGTCTTAGTCTCCATTCAATTAACATTTTTCTTCATATTAATTGCTCTAATGAAATTTATGCTACTTTCTCCTTTCATCAGTGTCATTAGTGAATTAGCGACCATGTTCTTAAGATGATGTAAAGTTCAAACAAGAGTAGTTAAAGCTGGTGTTCAATAATTTGCATTTTACTTGTCGATTTAATTGTAAAATGGTGGAGAGAGAGAGAGAGAGAGAGAGAGAGAGAGAGAGAGAGAGAGAGAGAGAGAGAGAGAGAGAGAATAAATATGTAACTTCACAAAAGAAGAAAAATCCACGTAGAACTGAACATGTAAAGAGGTTGGAAAACGTTCACAAGGTTATGCAAAGCCGAATCTAAAAAATTTAGAACAGAATTAGGACAAAACGAAGATTACAATTTACATAACAGAATACAGGTAACACAAGTACATAAATACAACACTTTAAATATATAGACTACCTTAAATGTGTCTATTTGATTTTGGCTTTATATCACTTCTACAAGGAAGCAAACGTCATTCAAGTGCCCAATCGCTGAACAACGACTTAAACGCAGATAACCACTGTAATTTAAATTTAAGAGATCCTTTACAAAAATCGGATGCAGGTAGTAAAATAAGAAAATCTTAGATAACCGTGCTGTAATAAAACTGCAAGATACGATAATTGCTGACACTAACGCTTTATTGCAAATTAAAAAGAACGATTTAACGGAAATATATATTTTAAAAAATGTAGATGAAAGCCGGAAATAATAGTTTCAGTAAAAGTATCCTTAGATCTTTCAGAATGGACTAATATTTATCTATAACTGACTTCGATGATAAAAAAATTCAAATGATCAGATTTTACCAATCTTGAATAGGATCTTACTGCCGGAATAGACGAAGTCAGAGAGAGAAGCTAACAAGTTTTAACAGATAGCAAAGAATATACAGGTCAAGAAACTAATAAATAATATCGGTGTTGTACAAGGAAGTATTCACTAATTAGGCAAGCGGTTGAAAACGGTTGAGAAGAGATTTTGCTCCTATGGAACAAATTTTCACACCTGAAACAGACGCATTTAAAGCTGAAGTAGAAAAAGGAACCGATACAGTTATATCGGAAGTAAAAGAAACATACAGGATTTCAAAACTCATTTGAACAAAGAAATGGGTATAAGGCGTTTTATATCTACTGTTAAATAGATGAAAAAGAACAGTTTTGAAGAATTCAAAAAGGCGCGTGATGAGAAACCCCAACTAATGGATGTAAAGTACTTTATGATTTTGCATTATATCAGTTCATTTGTTGCAGAGAATGGAACTTTATATTTATAAAACATGAAAAATCTTTCATTGAACTAGTCAGTTGAAAATAATGTTGAAGAACCCATAGACAGGCGGTTAGACCTCTTTAACGCCCAGACTACGCTTGAGGCATATTTTATATATTCGCGTCTTGTTTGTTATTACCTTGATGTATATAATGGTGGAGGGGGTTCTTTAAGCCCTTCCAGCTGTGCAAGTGAACATACTTACTCGAGCCCCTTATGATACAATTCAGTGACATTTTGTAATGTTACAGACGAATATACAAGAGAATTTGTGTGCTTGCTTGTCAGTAACGTCTGAAATATTGCCATAATGAACACTATTAATACTGCATTTGAGCGACCTCATTTAGCTTTCGTCGCTTTGCAGTTACAACGCAGTATATCGACATACGTTGGAGTTGCCTCTCCCCCCCCCCCCTCCATTACTTTCACTGTGGTAAATACACTTCAGCAGTGAAATATTCTTGGCGGGTAAAATCCAAGAGCTGTCGAGATCTGCATTTATAGACACCCTGTATGATATCCTGTCAGTAATGGTATAAAATTAATTTTTTTCCCAATTTGTAAAGAAATTCTTCTGAACTTGTTTCCTATACCTTTGTCACTTTTTGGAGATATAATATGTTTACACTGAACTGAACAATGACAATGTGTGATCTTTGATATCGAAGCGATCTGCAAAATTAGTTTTTAGCAAGGCATGAATTGACCTGTAGAGAAATATGCTATGACAATAAGAGTGATAATAGCAACCATTTCGGAGCTTGCTATTACTATTCGCACTTATTTGTTTGAACAATGAATGCGCGTGCACAGATGTTTTCTAAATGAAACAAGCATTTCCTGTGTGACTACTAAGTATTCTTTGTGTTTCAACATTCTCGCTTTTCCCTCGCTTCATGCTTCCCGTCCCAGCTTCGTACCTCTGTGCACAGAAACCTTGCAATACTATTTCTCTTTAACCGTAATATATCGACCAGATAATCGGGGGTGGGAGTGATAGGTGGGGGTTAGAGAGGTGAAGATGTACTGAAATACAAGTATTTCTGAGAAAGAATTTAATAAAAAGGTTATACAACGGCGTAACGTGACTACTTCACCCACATCATCCAACATATCTCAGTAAACAATGATTCCAAAAATAATTAGCTCTCATCCTTGAGAAAGGAAATAGATCTCGTCAAAAGTGTCCTTTAATGCAATGAAATTGGGGAAAAAAAGCAAATATGAAGTAGTCATTTTCACATGCACGTGGCGATTTCAAAGAGTTATTCAAAGAATAAAGTTTGACTTCGCATGAACAATACTTTGGAAAGCGTTAAGAACCATATCTTGCATAAACATTAAGTTGATCGTATGTAGGAAAAGGGGCTGAACATGAGGTAACATTTATTATATCATTAATCAGCGTTTCTTGCTTCAGGATCAGGAAAAACGACATTGCTTGATATTTTATCTGGACGTGTGAGTGGTAGAGTGACCGGGAAAGTGTACTATAACAACATTGAGTGCACACCTGACGTCATCAACCAGTATACCAGCTACGTTATGCAAGCAGACCGACTCCTGCCAAACCTAACCGTCAGAGAAACTCTTACCTACAGTGCACGGCTTCGGTTGCCTGGCAACTTGAATGCATTTGATATAGAAGACAAGGTATATTCACCAGATATTTATACAGTTTGTTAGTTGTCCAATTCTTTCTCGTAGTGATACTCGTGGTATCTTATGAAATGAACAATTCCTTGTTACATGTTTTTAAACTGCTCCGGTGGCCTAGTGGTTAGAGCATCCGCCTCGGATGCGAGAGGTCGCAGGTTCGAACCTCTTCCGAATCATACTAAAGACTTATAAAAATGGTACTAGTAGCTGCCTCGCTTGGTACTCAGCATTAAGATGTTAATATTAGGACCTGCCGGCCTGGTGTCAGGATAATGTGACTGGGTGGGCCCTTTCAACATATAATTTCTTTCTATGTTGTGCATAACAGTAAAAAGTTGTATACGTACTACTTTTAACTGCATTTACAACACTTTACAACAGTTGCAGGCTTGTACTTGATGCCCGGTTGCTCATATGTACAAACTCTTAACTCAGCTGATCTACGTCGTACTTATTGCCTTTGTCGCCCTCTAATATACGTCATCTTATAAATATGTTTACAACTTCCATCATAGCTGTAATTAAAGTGATGTTTCTTATTTCCTGACATGTTTTAGGCGGAACATGTCAAATATATACGAAATTTTGATTACGAAAGAGAGGAAGATAATTTTTGGTTATTTTTCTGAGCATAATTAGTATTTTAACATATCAGCGAACAAAGACAAAGATACGAGTCAACCTAAATAGGCTATCGGTTTGTACTTCCAGTACTAGTGACATGTTCATAAGTGATATGATCCACTGTAGAAGTAGTTACTGCAATGCTTTCATCAGCCGTCCATAATTTTCTTGCTCACATAAAGCATGCGCAGTGTATACACACTACTATACATGTTACTCATTTCAGTGAAAGGTCAATAAATAGATATTGACAATTTCAAAAAAATTAAAGTCGATATTTTCATATCACAAAAGCAAGAAATGTTTAACCTTGTCGGAGCTATTCACCAACTTCGACAATTTTAAATGCTAAATAACTTTATTATTATGTAAGTTATAATGAAATATATATTTTATTTTCTAAACTGAAAGTGAGAGAAAAACCTAATTAATAGTCATAAAATACACGCAGAGGAAATAAATGTACAAGTGTAAAAAAATAAATTTCCTATTTAAAATTACATTCAGGAAGTATAGAAAGGTTGAGATGGTACAGTACACTCGGAGGTACAACACACGACACAGATAAGTAGTTCGTGTAAATGATGAAATTTCAAGGACAGATTTGCAAGTACATGAAGGCATTCTACAAGGAACATATTTACAAATATTATTCAAAAGGTGACATAATATAGGATAATTAAATCAAGCAAGATAAGGTCAGTAAAAAAATACACTGAAAAGATACACAAATAACAAGAGATGGGGATTTAAAGCAACTGCGAGTCATTTCCACAAGTAATTAAATACCAAAACACTAAGCATGCAGCAGAACCAAAAATAATTTATGTGAGAAAAGCAAGCTGAAGCTAGAATTCAATCAAGTTTAAATGCTAAAAGCTTCAAATATATTATTATGGCACCAACAAATTTTGATGTATGTCCCAAACAAACAACTCATATAGGCCACCCTATATTAGAAAACTATATCTGCTTCAGGTGATAAGTGTAGAACTGATAATTAAAATAGTTGATACGAATTCTCATCACTTACACCATTAATAATACACGCTGTATCTTTGCTGTATAGTGTTCGCTTACCCTCCCGTTTGTTTGTACTCCCATGCCAATTTTAAAAACGAAAGTATCAAAGATTGTCGCTCGGTGGCTTCTAACATTGTCATCTTGTTCTCGTGCGTTTCAAATCAAACAGAAGCTGTCGATGTAAACAACTAGACAGGTTACTCACTGTCCTATAACGGTTTCTACAACAGTCAATTTTCCGTTTTTTAAAAAAAAAATTCTCGCCTGCACCCAATATTTTCTGTGTCTAGCTTTAATATTTCTAAAACAAAATGAATAAACTAAATACATGTAAATCTTACAAATACATATGTTCAAAGAGATGCAACTCCCAAATTTATTCTGAGCTTATCGAAAACGCGAACTGCATCACTTATGTTGTCTGAAAAAATAGACTCGACCAAACAAAAAAGGCGACCGTGTTTGTAAATAAACTTCCGTTTGGTTTGAAACGTGAAAAAGATGACAGTGCTAGGAAACCCCTGGTGAAGCTCAGGTTCAAAATTATAAATTGATGAATGAAATAGATTTTTGCTTTTGTATAACCTTGATGATTGCCATTTTTAAAATCGGTTCGGAGGTACAAACGAACACTACGCTAAAAAAAAAAATAACGAGAATACAAAATTAATTAGTTTCCGAGACAGATCGAATGGATGAATAAACATCAAATACTGTAGTCAATGCAGACAGTTATAAAGGCTAGTATTGGGTAATTTGTATTAATTTATTTAAAAGTAAGTAGGTAATGAGCGTTGTTAAGGTTTGGTTTTCTATGAAAAACAAGAGTAATAACGTATTTGCAGCGAGGTCTTTTGGTCAAGAATACATATATACTGCATAATCATTTGAAACGTAATTTCATGATTGCAAACAAACTCGAAGCAGTTAACAAAACGAAAGAAAGTAAAATAATTATGAAAGGAGGCATGCTAAGTTTTCAGTACCCATATTTAAATTACACTTGCAAATTAGCTCATATTAAATTTCAGCTATTAGATTTTTTTATATATTAGTTATGCTCAAAGTTATTTTTCTTATCAATTTAGCTGATTTTCATTTCTGCTTATGTTTTGCTAATTGGCGTTATTCGTTGGAATGTAAGCACTGCGTCTGAAGTATGGAAGCTGTACTCACTTAATGTTTAATAATAAAAAATTATAATTTATGGAAACGAATTAAGTAAAGTGTTTTATGTTGTTGTTGTTATTGTGGGTTTAGCGCTGTTCTTCAGCACACGATAGGCATGGCGGCCAGTATAACTGGTGGAGGAAGAACCCGGGAAAACCCCTGGAAGAAAAACCGAACCCGCGGGAAACTACCGGCAGCTATCTCAAATACCCTCATAGCCGAGCCCGGGACTCGTAACTCACGCGGACAGAAATGGCAGTGATCAGTAAAGGCGAGAGCTTTAGACCACTGGGCCCCCTGGAGCCCGCAAAGTGTTTTACATTTCAAGGAAATATTTATTTTGTCATTTGCTGAAACACAGAGAGGCGGAACTAATTGGAAATGTTAAAATAATCACGAATTACGTACTATATTTGGACCTTAAGAATTTTGAGTTTTTTTTAGATGAATGGAACTTTTATTTATTTTCGGAAAGGGGCCTCGACAACGATGCTGTGCCAGCACCACTTTGGTTGGTTATTTCTCAAGCGCTTAGTGACCACGAGGTCGGAAAGCGGAAATGCTCACCGCTAGGATATGGTGTCCTCGAGGAAAGAAGGCGGGAAAAAAACGAATATTTAAGGATCCACAGTTGTATTAATAATATTCCGCCGTGTGTTTTTTTTTATTTTTTATTTTTTTATTTTTTTTTTTTTCTTCTAAAAGGTCAACTTTTATTTTTCCAGATAACATGAAAAGTTCATAACATTTTATCACTAACTGAGTGAGGCAATTGAAAATTTCCTTTTCTGGTCGTACCAAAAGTTGCAGATAATGCCTCGGTAATTGAGACTTTGGACACATTTGGGAACTGCCGATGAATCATTCCATTTGAAAACATGGTTGTAGGATCTACGTAATATATTGCTGTATTACCTCGAACAACTCATTCTTGTTCAAGGTGAGAAGATAAATTGCACAACATACAAAACTCAAGCTGACTGTAATAATGATTTGGCACTTTTACAATACAGCCTTATTTCATTAATTTCAAGCAATACATTTCTCCTGGTTTGAATGAAATGAACCGGAGGAAGAGGCCAGTAACGGTATAGATTTTGGGTTGGGTAAGATCTTCTGCATGATAAAAAAATGTAATGTATGATCTTTTCTCTCCAGAAGGAGACAGTTTTGTTTTATTATCATGATATTATAATATTCTTTCTAATCGTGTCTCGATAGCGGTTGTCTCGTTCAACTAGACTCTCGCGTGATGACGAGCGAGAGTCTGGTTAAAGCCTTTACAATTTAATTGTTACCGACAGGTGTCGCTGATTTTTTTTAAATAATTATTTTGCTTTCCAAAAATACTTTATCTATATCGTATAGTTTATCATCAGTATTTGTGCATAAGCAATAAAATTTCAACATATTTATAATGCAGTTTAGTGGTTATAGAATGTATTGGCGCAATAATCCCTTTTTATGTACTTGGTGTCTGATTTTCGTGCAGAAGCATATACTGGTATTTACTTGTACATATTTTACATGGTCGGTCCAATTCATAAACGCAAATATGAAAATTCTGCATTTGTGCGATCTAAGTTTTTATTAAGATCGCTTTACCAAATGTTTGACAGGCCTCATTTTGAGCTTTACTATCGTTTGTATAGAGACCATGTCTCAAGGGATCCACGCGAGAGGTCTGGTTCAACGATACTGTAGGGGAAGAGTCGATTTCTCATTGGAATTCCCGCCACCACGACCATTAATTGATTCCTAATTGGGGCTACTGCTTTCCTTTTTACCAACTAAAGTTTTATATGCCTTTCTTTAAAATAAAATTTTGTTTCTGCTGCTGCTGAATATTTCCATATATTCTTTCAATCACGTTTTCCAGGTGAACCGAGTAATCATAGAGATGGGCTTAAAACACGTTGCCGACACCAGAATAGGCGGGACAATCAGAAGGGGATTTCAGGTGGTGAGAGAAGACGAGTCACGATTGCCATTCAGTTACTGCAGAATCCAAGTAAGAAAACACAAATTATCACGTGGCATCATTAGTTTTACTTTTCAGAAACATACATCATTTTTTGTCGATAATGCACCTTAATAGGTTATTAACTGAGTGTTACAAATATTTGCCAGCGTCACGTGGCGCAGAATGTTAGAGATTGCTAGGGCATCCACCGCCACATGAACGGAGGCCCAATATTTTTTAATCAGCCGTCAATAACCTTTGTATTGTATACTTATAAAGAAGCATATTAATCGTTCTATTATGCTATAGGAATTACACAGTTGATACCCAAATTATATCAACATTCTATTGAACATTTTATACGTCGTTCATTTTATGAATGAAACCTAAGCACCATGCAGTAATACACGCTGCTTTACTGTTATGGGGTGATTCTCTTTCGGCAGTAAACAAAAACTAGTTTTTAAAGAGGAGGATATAATACCATCTAGTCAAAGAGACACAAGGACATATATATTGTTATGTATATTTAATGTAATTGTTTGTCTCTTAGTTTTAAATCTTTTTTATTTTTAATTGTTTGTCTATTGGTTTTAATTTTTTTATTTCATTACATGTTATTGTAATGTAACATTGTTTGCTGGACTTGACCTTGTCCAAATTAGAGTTCATTTCTGCTTGACCTGATTGTATTTTTTTATTTATTTAATTTATGTAAACAACTAATAATAGCTTCATTATTCTCTGTGTGCATGAGCTTATTATCAGGATTATTATTCAGGTAAACAAAAAAGGAGTAAATATGTTGATCAGGGTCAGGGTTTGGGAGATTCCTAAGTGAATTTTGTAGGCTACTGTGTTGTAAATAAACAGGGCTCATTAGATCATTCTGGAAGGTTATTTTCCATTAGGTAATGGTTGTTTTTGGAAAATGCTGATTGTGACCTGAGGTCAAGCAGAGAACTATATTACCTTGTGATTGTGAGGATTTTACCAATCGTGCGTTGACATCTAGCACTTTAAGTTGTATTATGTTGTGACCAGTTTGGGCTGAATTTTATTTTCTTCAAATTATTGAATTCAAGTGATTATTTTCTCTGGAAATACGAAAATGCTCTGATAAAATTCTTGGATAAAGACATTCATTGGAATTTATACTAAATTCAAACCTGGAATAATATTTCTGTGATTCAACTAGAGACTGTTGACACATCAGCACTTCGCAGGCCATAACAGACACATCATCGCCTTCAATTTTAAATCTCTTCGGGACTTGAACTGAGTTTTATTCAGGCCTTATTGTTACTAGGACTCGTGTCTTTAATTCTTTGATTATTTTGGGATTTAATTCGCAATACCGTATGTTCTTTTTTCTCATTTTTCACTTTGTATTCTACGGAAATAAATTATTTGTTAAATTTTACAAAGCTTGTTGGTTTCACTCTTTTCTGTTACTTATTTTAAGAGCATAGACTCGTAACAATATATATATATATATATATATATATATATATA
>JAECUM010005314.1:0-66268 GCA_016617855.1 Megalonaias nervosa
TATAATTCAAGCATGTGTGGGGAGAGAGTAATTATGTTGGGAACATCTTGAATAAAACTAAGTAAATTTATTTAATGAGAATATTTTTATTTAAATTTCAATATGAAGAAATTGTCCGTAAGTGAATACACTATAATCAAAGCATGATTTAACTACTGTAGTACCTTTAATACGATATTTTATCCTTCTTTGGCCTGCAGATATTGTCAGATTACATTCTGTCCTTGTTTATACGATTCTCGAAATAATTATCCATCGGAAGAGTATTTTCTCAAAGTGCATGAAGATGAATACGTGGACGATTGGAGAGAACCAATATAATATAATATAAACACACACACACACACACACACACACACACACACACACACACATATATATATATATATATATATATATATATATATATATATATATATATATATATATATATATATATATATGTACGTATATGCAAACATTACAGAAACAGAAAAAAAAAATACCTAGCACAATATATACCGATTAGACAAAAAAATACAGAAAATGGAGAAATATATACAATAGCACAATCCTTACATGTAGGGCAGGAGGGCCTACCTAAATGGTCTGAAAAGGTCAACCAGGGAGAGCACTCTCCAAAAAAAAAAAAAAAAAAAAAAAAATAGAAACTCTAACCAGCATATCTCGATACATTTTTTTTTTTACTCAACCCTAGAGTTATTTTCCTTGTCTGTAGCCATCAATAGTAATAGCAACGAGCAGACAAGAAAAAAATAGCGATGACTGTTAACAACAGGGTTTCCACCATAAAATATGGCGACTGTCGTCTGGAATGATGGGGAACGGAAAGCGATCTTTTGTGAATGTGGACCATATTTTCAACGATTTGGACATCCTACACATTAGCTAATAGCACAGGCACTTGATTCCGGGGTAAACTAATGTGTATATTCACCAATTAACACAAGGTAACTAACTCTCGCCGGTCACAATCTGAAGGGCCAATTTTGCGAAAAAGTTTATCCGTTGCTTCGCGTCTTCCACACTCTTGTGAATGTTCCAATAATCAACTTCCGGTCTACTTCGGAGTGAATGCGATTATTGGGCAGGATGTATATAAACAACGAAGACATATAAATAAGAACGATCGAAATTAAAATTAAAATTAAGTTCATTTTCTTTCAGGATCATTTAGTCAATATTATTTCGAAGAATTTTTTCAACTGATCTGTTCATTTACTATATTTTACGTGTATCTTAGAGGTCACTACACTTTAATATTTGCATAAAAGGACAGACACCCCAAATGTAATATCTCGAAAAGAGGGAAATTCAAAATATTTGTTCTTAGTCCGGAAATCGCTAAATGGCCGAAATTACAATCTCAACGTGGTATGTGCTGGCTAGTAGACTGAAGTTAAAAAGATCCCCCCCTCCCCCCCGGCCCATTCTCTGCCAATCACAGGTGTTTGATACTGTGCCGCCAATTTTGTAAATTTTTTGTACATAAAAACGGGTGGGGTGAAAGTACTGGAAGTTATTGGATCCAAATTACACGTTGTCAAACGACTTGACGGAAAATACAGTGGATATTCCGATTGCATATTTGCCGGATTAAGCCGAGATTTAGCGATTGAAAGCGATGTTTGAAGAGATTCATTCAATGAAAGAATCAATCACTGAAGCAATCACGATCAAATCGCATTCACTCCGAAGTAGACAGGAAGTTAATTATTGAAACATTTACAAGAGTGTGGAAGACGCGAAGCAACGGATAAACTTTTCGCAAAATTGGCCCTTCAGAATCAGTAAGGTTACTTAACTAGTAATGGATGTAAGGTGTGGAGTGTCTTCGTTACATTGGTGTACGTTGAGTGTAACTGAATGCACAGATAGTATCGGAAAATTAGATCGGAGTCATCGAGGGGTCAGATTGTGACCGGCGAGAGCTAGTTACCTTGAGTTAATTGGTGAGTGTACACGTTAGTTTACCGCGGAATCAAGTGCCTGTGGCTAACACGTGTAATCGATATTGCCTTTTACCCAACATTGATCTAATTTTTGGACGGACCAATTTAAGGTGAAATTTGAAATTTGTGATAAAATGTTCGAACGAAGTATTCATTTAAAGAGCAACATGAAAATAAATACTGGTGATAAAAGGATTTACATGTGATGTTTGTTATAAAATGTTTGGACGGTGTTGCAGTTTGAAGAGTCACGTGAAGATACATACTGGAGAAAAGGCATTTAGATGTAAACTTTGTGATAGAATGTTTAGAAAGAATAGTCATTTGAAGGGCCACATGAGGATACATACTGGAGATAAAACATTCAAATGTGAAGTCTGTGATAAAATGTTTGGACAGAGTAGTCATTTGAAAGTCCATATGAGGATACATACTGGGGATAAATGATTCAATGTGAAGCTTGTGATAAAATATTTAGACATAGTTGTCATTTGAAGCGCCATATGAGGATACATACTGGAGAAAAACCATTCAAATGTGATCTTTGCGATAAAATGTTTGGACACAGTAGTAATTTGATGGGCCACAAGAGGATACATACTGGGGATAACCCATTCAAATGTGAAGTTTGTGATAAAATGTTTGGACATAGTAGTCATTTGAAGAACCACATGAAAATCCATACTTGAGATAAACCATTTAATTGTGACGTTTGAAACAAAATGTGAAGAGAAAGTTGTCATTTGAAGAAACACATGAGAATTCATACTGGAGATATACAAACACAATTCAAATGTGAGGTGTGTATAGACAGTGTGTTGTTTAAAGAGGCACTTGAGATAAACCAATCGCATGTAAAGTTCGTGATAGCTTTTTAAGACAAACTACTGCTTTGGTGAACCACATGAGGATGAATACTGCATGCAAACCATGGAAATGTTAAGTTTATGATAGAATGTTTATGCAGGATTGACACGAGAATATGCACTGGACATTGACCATTCAAATGTGAAGTTTGTCATACAATGTTTGGGACACTAGTGTTATGAGTGCCACATGATGGTGCATACTGTTGATAAGGTATTCAGTGATAGTTTTGCATAATCTAGTAATGGAGGAATGAATATGTATCTCAGATTATTAATTATGTAGTTGATATCATGAATTCAGATCGATGCTTGCAGCAGATTTAAGTCACAGTGATAGTTTTGCATAATCTAGTAATGGAGGAATGAATATGTATTTGATATAATGGATATGTATTTGATATAATGGATATGTATTTGACATAATGGATAAGTGACATTTTACACCAGTGTTTAAAAGAAGTATTCATCCGAACACAGCTGTCAGTAACTCATTTATTATAGAATCCGCAACCATTTCGATCATTTGGACTCATTTTGAACTTAGTTTAGAGTGATAAAAGTTTATCTATGATGGTGAAAGGATTCTGTATATGCTTTACCTGCAGTACATTCAATGAATGGGTTTAGTTTTAGTTACAGACTATACCTAGGAAAAGAACTGCTCTGGTGGTATAAGTGGTTAGAGCGTCAACCTTGGATGTGGGAGGTCATGGGTTGGAACCCTGGCCAAGTCATACCAAAGACTTATAAAAATGGTACAAATAGCTGCCTTGCTTGGCATTCAGCATCATGAGGTTAGTGTTAGGACTGGTCGGCCTGGTGTCAGGATAATGAAACTGGGTTGTACATCATGCTACATATCTGCGGCATGATACCCCTATACATGACATCACTATAAACTGCTACACTACAGGCATTTTATCGATATGAACGAAAAATAGTTAAAACTACATTTAAAACCCAAATCACACACACACACACACACACACACACACACACACACACACACACACTGTTAGGAAATTTACAGTTTGTATGAATGTTTGTATGTAAAACATCATTGCTGTGCAGTACAATAATGTAAGTAATTTCATTGTAAACCTTGGGATCGGACAAGGTTCTGGGAATTGTTTGTTAAAATCTAAAGTTTAAAGAGAATATATTAGCAGTAGTATTATAGAGAATATAATCCCAAATGAATTCAAACAGACTTGAATGTCCTCAAGTACCACAATGATGCAGTTCAGAATGTCTTAGAATGAATTCGCAATAATTCCAATGTAGTGTGTATCCAAAGTCAATGAATTCAATAAATTGTCAATATTTTCATCATAATCAGGTGCAGCATAATGCAGTTTTATTCCTTTCTTGTAATTTTTGATGACATCAACACAGTTATAATCAAACAATAAACTGTTAGTAATGTTAGCAAACCTTTACCTCTTATGAAATTATTTGAACTCAAATGTAATATTATTATGGAGCGGTGAGATCTATAACCTGGTTCACTTTTAACTTTTTCTACATAGGCAAGAAGAGATTCTGATACAAGAAATGAGTCCAGTCTAGCTTTTTTACTGGATTTTTTTCTTCTCATTTATATATCTTTAATCCTGTATTTAATTGGGTCCACGAGACCAAAAGTTTCTTGATAACTTAATAATGCAGCATTAGGATTATTTACATTTCTATGCAAATCTAATTTTGATCCTGAACCAAGTTAAAGTCTCCACATATAATAATGAACTCAATTTCACACTCATATTTAATATAAGTTTGCTGTAAAATTCTGATTATTTGGCCCTATTACGTTAATTAAAGAGACACTCCTTTCAACAGTTTGAATATCTAATGCAATCAAATTATCATGAGTATCCTTTACACATGCTTTTATATCATATTCAAATTTTGTTTTTAAATAAAATAAAACCTCGAGAGTTGGGCAAGTAAAATGTACAATATATTCATAACGACATTGTGTTCTAATATACATTCATGACCCCATTGTATTCTAATATATGAAATATTAGCCTCTGTAAAATGTTCATCTTGTAAGCAATATATATGACAATGTTTCTCTTTTCTAAGATAATCAAACACAGACTTGCATATTTTTAAAATTTCAAAGTTCCCAATAGTTGGCATATAGTATTTTCATGTTTGCTCTATCCATTTGCACTATAAAAGTATAAATTAATGATGCCTGAAAATGCACTGTATTTGTGATCAGTGTAGATGGTTATAAACACCACTAATACATTAAGGAACAATAAACAAATTGTAGGAAAACAAATCAATGACTTGACATATGCAAGAATGTACAACAAGAACTCTCTCTATTCCAGAAGAGACAACAATTTCAAATAAAACAAACCTAGAGAAGTGTAACGATTTACAACAAACAACACTCATGTCGAGGTGGTTCCAATGCGCAAGAGTGTAGCTTCCTGGATTACATAGAATTAATCATTTATAATCCTTTTGAATAAATCATGCAGCCTGGCACTGAATCCTTTCAATGGATTGTATATCTTTAACGCTTTAGGGAATCCCATATAGATGAGCCATACCTGAGTGTTGATCGGACCAAAGATATATATGCTGTCTTTCTACTCTCGGAATTCAGCTTTAATGTGGTGCTCTACAGTTTCATATTTTGCATAGGGTTAGAATTTTAAAGAAAAAGAATTTCCCTGTGTTTCTCACTGGTTATACTGGTTATTGAAAAAAGACCTTGTATATGTTAGGTATTGTTCAAAGAACTTTTAATTCCCATCATTTTGGTGTATGATTGATTGGTGTAATATGGGTTATAGAGTGTACATATTGGCCTTACTCCAGATGTGCATCTTTTGAAACACTGCTAGCTCCACTTGTTCATTTTCACTTCCTGAATTTCAGAGGTAAATTGTAAAAGAAAGGAGCCGTTAACTTTTTTTTACATTTTATATACATGTACTTGGTAATTCATTCATTGCACTTCAAGAAGCTGGTATTGTCTAGCCAGGCAAAATTCATTTTCCCTATTTTAATAGCTGCTAAGTATAGTATACTTTAGACTAATTCAGGCTGATTTTTTGAGCACAAGGGAGCAGTCATTTTAATTAGCAGTGTGCGTAGATCATGTACAGTTTACACAAGTACAATATCCAAAGAAATGTCAGTCACATTACATAAAAATAGCATACAGGTATGCCAACATTCTCTCTATGTGCATGTTTTAAATGCAAAAAGCTTCATCTTACAGAATAACTGGTTAGCGCCCGCTAAGTTTGCTGTACGGCAGGTGTTGTTGATATGTGTAATAATTGGGTGCGTTTCAAACAAAAAATAAGAAAAAGACTTTTCTAATAAATTTCGGTGTGATTTTTCTTTGGAGTGTTGGGGATTCTCCTTATATATGTTATAACTCTTGCTTGGCCCGTATTAAGATTGGAACATATCTTTCCATCGACGATAACCACCATGATATTCGACACATAAACAAGATATAGGCTTGTGTGGCCAACAGCAGCGACAGATAATCTCTTTTTGGTGGTTATATTTGTTGTTGGTTTATTAATTTGTAAACATTTATCCTGGGTATCAGAGGTTGTTTCAGGGATAGTGTTGAGGTTTATAGGTGTTTCTTTTGAGGTCTGTAGATTTTTTTTTAAAGTGATAAAATGTTTCGACGAGGTAGTCCATTGACGAGTAAATTGAGCATACATACTGGAGATAAAGCATTCAGATGTGAAGTTTGTGATAAAACGTTTAGACACAATACTGCTTTAAAGTGCCACATGCGGATACATACTGCGCATAAAATATTTAAATGTGAAGTTTTTGAATACATACCGGAGATAAGCCATTCACATGTGAGCTTTGTAATAAGATGTTTGGACAAAGTAATTATTTGAAGGGCCACATGAGGATACATACTGGGATAAACCATTCAAATGTGAACTTTTGTAATAATGTTTGGTCATAGTAGTCATTTGAAGGGCCACATGAGGATACAAACTGGAGATAATCCATTCAAATGCGAAGCTTGTAATAAAATGTTTAGAGAAAATTGTCATTGAAAGAACCACGTGATTTACTTGTGTTAATTATAAGAGTGCATCAAATGAACAACATAAGCTTTCATTATTGTGTTCATTTCCAAGTGAAACCAAACAAGTAGTGTAAATGACCTCGAAATCAAGACATATCAAGACCTTCACAAAATGCTGTTTGCAATTTTGGCCAACAGACTAAAATCAGATCTCCACTGTCCTACATGAAGATCTGACAGTGACCACTTCAGGGTTATGTTCTGGTGACCTTTGAATGAGCTAATGGAAAGGAATATTTTGTAAATTTGAAAGTGAATCAAATCGTTCGGCACACATGGGGTTACCAGACCATGACCTTTAAGTGGTCGTTGTCAGATCTTCATGTATAATCCTCGAGATCTGATTTTAATCAGATTGGCAAATTTGCATAAGTATTTGAGGGTTAAATGGCACATTGACAAAGATTGTGATACGATTCTGAAGAGTGCTAAAGTTGCTCGAAGTGATAGTTTGGATGGGAAAGTAGACAGGTCTAAGAAAGTGCGTGATGCCTAGGTTAACATTTAAAATAAGACCTTTCCTTGGCTATGATTGACAAAATTCAATCTCGTTCTGATAGGGAAACAAGAGTTATATGTCAGTGGTGTAAAGAATGTGGACAATTAAACTCAATGACAACCACTGCTTCTTTTCTGCAAAGTTCCAAATTCTGTGGGAGGGGACTGCAACTTTTGATGGTGGGACTCCTATTTTTAAAAATATAGAAGTCCTGGACTACTAGTTTTCAATTCCTAGTGAGACCGCTGCAACACCAAGATAGCCATCCAAGTGTTGTGAAGTACTTTGGGAGAATGTTGTCATATGGGGAATAGTATCAGAACCTCATAATAGTTTCCTGCTAAACTAACATTGTTGGAAAAGTTTGATTTGAATATAGCACATTTTTCAATAAACAATTCGAAATAAAGGTGGGGACATGTGGACGAAAGGATAATGTTGATGTACAAATAAGGCTTAGTATAGCTGACATTATTTTCCAGATAAAATATTAAACTTTGAAACACTTTTCAAACAGACACATGAAGCACAAATGTTATTCTACAGTTAATTCTGATTTAATGGTATTTATTACATAAAGGCTGAATCATTTCCTTATAGCACATATCAAGTTTAGATTCGGTGTGAGCGTGCGATTTGGATTTTTAACGTAGCTTTAACAATTTTGCAGTCATGTTGCTACGATATCTGCAGTTTAAAGTGATGTCTAGCACTGGGGCATCATGCTGCAGACATGTAGCATGATGTCCAACGCAAGTCACTTTATACTGACACCGTGCCGACCAGTCCCAATACTAACCTCTTAATGCTAAGCGCCTAGCGAGGCAGCTGTTAGTACCAGTTTTAAATAAGTCTTTGGCATGACTTGGCCGGGGTTTGGACACACTACCTCCCGCATCCGAGGCGGACACTCTGACCACTAGGCCATTGGAGCTGTCTTCAAGACTAGATTTGAAAATATGATATGTTCGCATATGAGCTACGTAAGAATAATTGTTTTTAAAAAAATCAATACAAACTTTCTTACGTTACATTCTTTCTATTCCAGTTACAGAAGACATACATGGTTTTTGTTTTGTCCCTATGCAGACCAGCTGGGCAGACGCCAATGCATGGTGAGAGTTGAAGAAAATAGTTTTAAACACTTGGCCCCATTACTTTTTAGTTTTCTTGACTTAAAAAAGTTAATCTAATAAAAGTATTTAGTTTAATTTGAACAAAGTAGAACTCTTTGCAAAGACAAAAACCCAAAAGAAATCCGAAAATATTTTTAGGAAGTAAAAACTATGAAGTGGACCTAAAGATAATGTGTATCTGAAGACTAACAAAATGTAAATAAAATACACAAACCGGCCATTTCTGTGATATTCGCAAGCACTGCCTTAAACATTATAGGACCAACGTTATAGGAACATGATCCAAATGAGCCATGCACATATCTTCAACTTTATAGAAAATTGCATTTTCTCAGTGATTAGTGCTTTTGTGTGCCTTAGAGATTATGCTAGGGTGGTGCAACTATCTATATTTCTTTCTGGAAAGGACAGTTAAAGCCGGTACAGGTCCGAACTTTTCCAGTACTAAAGCTAATCAACCAATCTGATCAGTGCTTGTTTATCATTGGTATAAAGTGTTTGTTTGTGTGTGTGTGTGTGTGTGTGTGTGTGTGTGATTTCGATTTTTAACGTCACTTCAATAAGTTTTCAGTCATATCGCTACGATGTCTGTAGTATGTCATTTTATAGTGATGTTTAGCACTGGGGCATCATGCCACAGACATGTAGCATCATGTCCCACCCAGTCACATTATTCAGACTCATGGCCCACCAGTCCTAACACTAACCTCTTCATGCTGAGCACCTAGCAAGGCAGCTATTCGTACTATTTTTCTAAGTCTTTGATATGGCTCGGCTGAAGTCTGAGCCCGCGATCTCCCCCATTCGAGACGGAGGCTCTAGCCACCAGACCACGGGAAGTAGGGAAAAATTACAGATAACGAAAAGGGGTTGTGTTCAGAGATGGGGGGGGGGGGGCGAGGGATTGCTTGGATGTTGGTACTCAAAGGATTAGAAGAACCGCTGTGTTTTGAAAGATTTTTAGTCTTGTTTTTTAGTAGCTACTGAGACAAACCGTAGATATGAGAATTATGATAGTCAGGTCTCGAAAGCGCTAAGGAACACAAGTGTTTTAATGAGATCTGGAACATAGCAATCTATCCATTAGAAATTCAAAGACTGTTAACATCCTACCATCTTTTAATGTATTACACTATTCAAGAGTATGGTTTTTTTATATTCTTCTTTTAGGGTCTCTTGACATGTATCATTATGGGGGGGGGGGACACGATAAACAAGTGCCGCGTATCGATACGATTCACGATATATAGCCTGCAGTACGATACATACCGATGCACATATGAACTTGATGACCTTTCCATCTTTGGAAAGTAGTTGGTGTCCTTCTATGTATGTTGACATACTGGTTGTATATTCAGTATGCAGATTTCAAATAGGGATACATTTATGATACATTTATATGCAATTCTCATCGATGACAAGAAAACAAAAATACTCTCAAACAGACTACTTGTTAGTTGTCATTATTTTTCAGCTTTTGAGGCTATTTGATGGTGGCTCCATTTAACTCACTTTAGCCACCAGGCCTTTGTTTTACACGGCACGAATGCTTTAAATACATTTTATTACCAATTTCATGTCTAACTTAAACTTTTAAGACATTAGTATGTTATCTTCAAAACAGAAGAAATAAAGCAATTTCCTCGTGCAAAGAAAATATCATCTAGAGCAAATCCGGGCATGGGAATGAGAATTAATACCAACAAAATCTATCACATTGTTTTTCCTGCAGATGCAAAAGACTGCTGTGGCCACATGTACATGTGTTTGTTAGTGAAGAAGGAAAACTATTGACAACACCCTATTTTATAATTTTTTAGATTTTTTTTTTGCACAAGGATGTAAACTTGATCTGTTTAAAATCTGCCTCCTTGCTGATACTGTGCTAATTTTATTTATAGAATCACCACCATTATTCACTGGTTAAATATACCTGCATAAAAAGAGAAATTCCAAATTTGTTCACCATGTACAATTTAAGGAAAGATGCCACCACGATTTTTTCTAAATGATGGCTTCACATTTTGTCACTGAAAGTAGGCGGGAGTAGGAAAGAAGAAGGGAGAAGAGGAAATGGATATAGTTCAATATTTGCCTAACACTTCAATATCTATCTCTCTTTCTTCCTACTCAACTTCTTTACAGTTCTGTTGAAATCAAAATCTTTAAAAGATGTTAGCTCCATTTGTACAAGTATTAATCTGTTACTTATTTCTGAAGGGGCGTGTGACCGTGCATAGCTAGCTTTTTCAGCTTGAAGATGTTGGGAAACTGATCTTGTGGCTTACAATTTTCCTGACAGATATTATCTTTTGGATACATCTGCTCCGAAATAGGATTTTTCACTAACATAAACATACTGTCTTGAATCAGTAGTTTGCTGATTACCATGCCAGATTTCGTTTCTATTCCATATAGCCGTATTAGGGTTTTTGATGCATCAATGCCATTGTGTGCTTGTTCAGACAGAGTTATTCAAATAAATATCTTTACTTCATAGTTTCATTTTTTCATCCCTATTTTTTTTAGTTTATCCTAACCATGATATGGATATATGATTTCGTTTCATATAATCCGCAGGACTAAATTGATTGAGAAATGAAACTTGCATTCTACTTTTAAATTGTCTGTATTTTAAATATGATCAGTATTCTGCCCTTTCTATATTTAATGTAGAAATACGGCTGAAATGGAGACTGACCGTCATGCCGTCTATTTTCGTCCATCCAACATGTACTTCTAAATCGTATTGAACACATTTGTATGGGATCATCACTAACTAGTATCTCCATTAACAATTTCCCAGCTCCAATAATCCAATATACTTAATCTTAAACAATGATGTCATTTTCACTATCACTTGTAAGTATTTCACGAACGAGAACTTAAAAGAACCACACCGGAATGACACATTTTGTTTTTTCTAGATAGCCCGTATTTGAAACACGCATTGCTAAAACATGCTCATGAAAGTTTCAGACTACGCCAAAATACTTATTCCAGGGCATCAAATATAGTTTGACAACCATTCATGTGTTGCTTCAAGAACCCAGATGTGTTAACAGTGTGCCTACCAGAAAAAAAACACAAATCGTGACAAGAACGGTTACATACAAATTCTATACTTCGCCGAGCACATTCTCATATGCGGGACTTTCAACTAATTTGCGGGAGTTCTTGAGCATCACTCTTCTCCAATGTGTGCAAATTCGTACACTTCACGCAATCGCAGCTGAGAGCCTCTGTTTCAATGCTAAATGTCAGTGATTTTAGTGCGAATTTTCCCGTTTCTTTCTCCCTACTCTGCTAAAATAGACCATTTATTGTTCGTGCTAGAGTTCCCATGGCGTCGGTATCGGATGCGGGAGGTCGCGGGTTCGAACACCAGCCAAGTCTTACCAAAGACTTATAAAATGGTACCAACATCTGCTTCGCTTTGCGCTCAGAATTAAGATGTTAGTATTAGGACTGGTCGGCCTGGTGTCAGGATTATGCGACTTGGTAGGACATCATGCTACATGTCATTGGAATGATGCCTCAGTGTTAGACATCACTATAAACTGCCACACTACAGAGATGCAGCGATATGAGTGAAAATTGTTTAAAGCTACTTTAAAATTCCAAATCAAGAACACAGAGTTCCCATGGATATCAAATTACTGAAAAATAGTATTTGATGACTGCTTCAATTTCACAAGTGATGGGCATTATAAAGCAATTTGGTCATATGTAGTTTCTTCACTCAGTCCTGTCTTAATCCATGACAGTTTGATACGAGGTCCTTATTATACTTAATCTTCAATAAATAGTTTTTGAAACAAATATATAATCCTTCAGATATCGTTTTTTCGTGTTGTACACTGTTAATATTATATTTTTGATGCTCATATATTGTGTCTGTTATTAAGCTATTTAATATTTTGTACTGTGTATATTTATCAACCTGCCAAATCCATACGCTACATTAAAGAAATTTGGTATAGGCAGATATCTTGACCGGTTGCATTAATTAAACTTCGTACAGGTAGGTATCTTCTCTGGCTACATTAATTAGACCTGGTATAGGTAGATATCATGTCCCGTCTACACTTATAAAACATCTCCTTGCTACACTTATGAAACATGGTAGAGGTAAATATAGTGTGTCAAATACCCTAGGCTACAATACTGAGAACTGGTACATGTAGATTTATTGTGTCAATTTCATTGTGTACATTAACGAAACTTTGTACAGGTAGAAATCTCGTCCTGCTCATGCCCATAGACAACATTTTCATATATTTCTTTTGTTTTTAATAAACATTTATAAAGTCACATATGGCACAAAGGCACCTGTAAGTAACAGGTGAGCAAATGAAGAGATTTTGACTCTTGTCATGAGGATCCTCAGAGGGAGAGTAAATGACATAGACCTACATTTTATGGTTGATTTATTTTCTTTCTCAGAAACATAATAAATTTACTCCTGTTCAGTTTTTATCCAGAATGTACTTTGGATAGCAAGACAAAATGAATATTTTGGATGCAATCACTTCCGCATTAGAGGAGAAAGTAGAAAGGGGAATTCTTTCTTCAAATGTTAAAAAACTGATTGTGGATGACAGTACCACTGTGTCAGTGCATAAGAAATTAAACGTATACATAAAGTTTATTCATCCGTAATTGAATTAAGCCAATTAAATAAATGAATGTAGAAAAGGATGTGTAATCTCTTCCAAGATTCCTTATAACGGCACAAAATTGAAACAGGTGAAGATATAGTAATTGAGAACTGTTCGTCATGTTCATGTAGTTGTAATTTCACCAACAAATAATATTTGTCTTTTACTAAAGCTAAATCTTTCAGAATGAATGACTACTAGCAGCAATATGAGGACATATTGGTGACACAACAATACACATAAGGAAAACATATCGTTGTTTTGGCTACAAGTATATAGTGCTGGGACTCTTTCAAGGAAAGAGTTATGGTCTGCAATTGTTCAAAATCTTGTATGGAAGGAATTTTATACCTATCTATCTATCTCTTTTTCGGTAGTTTATTTGGTCGGTCAGAATATATATATGTGTTCGTATCCCTTCTATGTCCATTCTTCATTTGGCTGTTTCAGTCTATCCATCCGTCAGTTAAGCATTCCATCTGACAAATTGTCACTTTCTTACCTCATTTTTTTCATCTTTTATTAATATGATAACAATTTTCATACCTTTACTTTAGTTTTTACAAATTAGATCTCAAATATTCAATCAATCAAAGTTAATTTTAAATGGGAGTATGTTTCTTCAGTTTTATAGAGTTCATAAAAATTAGTTATGAAAACTGTGTGTAAATGTGATATTTTCAAATCCTCAGGCTACATGCTAATAGACTAAAATGGGTCAGATATATGATCGAAAACATGGAATTTCATGTCAGTTGGAAGACTGAAATGTTTCATTTTAACCTTGCCGCACACCCCTACTACATTCAAAGGAAGCATATTGCTCTCCCGCAGCGCTGACACAAGATTTGATTGTTTGATATATACAATATAATATGCTGACGATTTTCTGATTCACAGTCTTTGAATATTTTCAAACACACCTCTGCCCTTCATGCATTGTCAAAAGTAGCAGAATCAATAAGGGAACAAACTAGTTTCATGCTTCAAGTTTTTCAATTTCAAGAAGAGCATGAAGTTACTGTTTAAGAACTTTATGACATTCTAAAATTTATGAAGACTTTCGTTATGTACAGATGTGAATATCTCACCAAAATAGTTCAATAGGCCCAGCATTGCATATGTTCTTCTAATGGATGAGTGTTTGAATGAGGACCTGCATGATAAACAACTCGATATATAATTCTGGTCCTTCGAAGTAGTGAGACATTATTTTGATTCAGAATTTCTTGGACATGCCAGAGCTGAAGACGTCCACGATATACTCCAAAAAGCATTAACAGATATAGCACTCAATAACATGGTACAGATTTTCATGGCTGGACCCAGTATTAACTGGATTCTCCACGTGCGGCTTCAGGCAGAAATTCTAATGCAGACTTGAATTCCGTAATTATTGTCAGGATGTATTTGTTTTGTAATTTCGTTATGTTTGTGCTTGTAACCGTGTCTTTACACACGATTTTGTGTTATCTCATATTATAAAGCACTTAAAGTTTCTAAAGACAAGGCGCTCTACTAAGTCCACAATATTATTATTATTATTAGTAGTAGTAGTAAACGGTTCCCTAGCCAGGAGATAAGAATTCATAAAGATCATAGACTGTGCAATGTTCCGGCTTCTGTTCTGCAAGCACGTGAACTTAATATGTTCAGTTTTGATTTTATATTCTTTAGAATTTGCATGTAATTGTTTTACTTTTGAAATTTAGCTCAGTAATAATAATAATAATAATAATAATAAAATATGCAAAATATTCATTTTAATTAAATTGCAATGTGAACATCTAAACTTTACTGTTAAATTTATTTTTACAATCTGTAAAAGAAAAACAAACAACCATTCCGATTTATTTTCAACGAATGTACCCTTGAATATGAATTGAACTTGATTATTTATAAATAGAACAGTATGATATAATACTCATGTTGATACATATGTTCTTAAATTATTTTTCATAAAAACCAAATATTAGCAGTTATCGAATCACAGCTGGAGTTTTTTGTCGAAATCATGCCGAGGGTTGTTATATCCAGTCATCATGGAGAACGTGGAGCCTGCATAATATGCAGTTTCTATTTCGACACACATGGTGCAATGGTGTTCTGCTACAAATCCAAATGAGGTGACAGAGCCAAGCAAAAGGTCCTACCTGAATGTGCTTAAGGCTATCATTGATCTGTTTATAAAACTCAAGCTCCATTTCGTTGTCATGGTTGCTCGAGAAGTCCAACAGTTTATAGCTGCATGTCAACCTGATAAACACATGATGCCATTTATCTCTACAGACTTAGGATTGTTTATCATGGGACTGAAGGAGAAATTTATCAAGTCAAGGGTGATGGAAAAAGAAACTTCTATGACAGCTCTTGTGGAAACCAAGCCAGAAGACACTAAAACCAAACAGACTTGTCAAAGACGAATGTCGGATTCATGGCCCAAAATATGCTGCCGACTTGTAAGAAATCTGTTATGGCTTGGTCTTCGTCTCAGGTTTAACATCATAAACAAACAAGACGGCATTAAAAAAGTTAGCACGCAGAGTTCGTTTGATGGCTGTCTCGGATAGATATCAAGAAAGCACCTGCAACTAACTAAGCCATCACTAGTCTTAGCTAGCTTTATTAAACCATTGTGCCTGATGACAATCACTGCTTAAGGGATTTTGATTAGTCAGAGCAGCCTACAAGAAAGATATGGAAGAGCTCTCGGAGATTACAAAGAATATGATGATCATTTCTTATGGCCAATCAGCCTTAGAAAGAGGATTTTCTGTCAATAGAGACGTTTCTGTTGAAAATCAAGCTAAGCATATTCTTAAGACACCCCGTATTATAATTGACCATGTCCTCAAGACTGGAGTAATCTCCAACGTCCAGATCACAATGGAATTCATGCTGTTTGCCTCAGGAGCACGACAGAAATACCTGACTTATTTGGACGACAAGAGGAAAGAAGCCGCAAGCAGTACAAAGGCACAGAAGTGAAATGCAATGGATGAATCGCTTGCAATTCTAAAGAATAAAAGGAGAATATTCCAAAGTGAAATAACAGAATTGAAGACCTCTGCAACATACTTGCACAAGAGGCATGAAACACGCAAATGATTATTACATTAATTTGTTAATTTAATGCTCCTTCGACAGTAAGCTAAGGAGAAGAAAGAAGTCATGAACAAATTGCAGATAAAGTGACGAAACTGCGAGACAATTGCTTCCAATTATGTCTTTGTTGTTAATACAACTCTTTCTGTGTGTCTCTCTCTGTCTCTGTCTCTCTCTGTCTCTGTCTCTGTCTCTCTCTCTCTCTCTGTCTCTCTCTCTCTCTCGCGCGCGCTCTTCCTCTCTCTTATGTTTCGGATAACATTTCATTTTAATTTACAGGTCTGTTTAACGATGATCGCTTGTTTCCTACGTAATGAATATATGCATGACTTGGTGGGGACAACGGTGAGTGGACACTCGAATGGAGATTATGACGTTTAAATAAAGTTTCACAGTGACTGTGCTAAAGAAGTTACTACCCCGAAATGACTTTCTCTTGAATTACAAAGCATTTGGCAGTATCGATTATATTCCACAGGTAGATACATCATTCAATAGTTCTATGGCTCCTTCACATGTATCGCTATTCATGGGAAGTGTAGAAAAATACTGCTTGATTAAATGCTTTTTGTATAATATCGAACCATTCATCAGGGATATCTGTTATTTTAAAAACTGTGTAGATATAATTCACCATCCAATTACATTTATATTCGACGCGTCTGAAATTAAAGTATCATATTTGGATGTAGATGTCCCAAAAATGAGGGAACATATATCTCTATTACATGATAAAATCAAATATGTTGAATATTCTTCGTGTCATCCAAAAGCATGCAAAGACGGGATACCATACAGTAAAAGATCAGAAGAAATATTTCTTTGGCGAATTTGGTCAACATTTTAAAAGAGAAATTATCCAACTAATATTTATATTCATGCTCTAAAAGAGGTGGTTTCTCTTACAAAGCTTGATTCACTAAAATATCAAATTAACGAAAAAGAAGTTAATTACATTCTTTCATTATTCAGTATAATCCAAAAGTGCCTAATATAGGTAAGACTGTCAACACATATTTGAGATCTATTGCAATTATCTCGTAATGTAAGTATTAAATCCTTTCAAAAAGAGCAGGTCTGCATTTCCTTTTAAGTAAATTAGGAATCTGAAGTATGTCCTAGTTCTAACATTAAAAAGTATATCGTTTATGAAGGGTACATCAACTAAATGCAACAGACGCACATCTTTGTATTGTTCGCTCAATAATGAAAATTCTCATTTCGGTAATAGAAATACCGAATGTTATTTTTTCGATAATCTGCAAAAAAAAAGGCAATGTGGTATACAATACATTGGACAAGCCAGTCAGCAAATATCGAAATGGATGAACAAAGATAAATTGGGTATACATAACTTGATTTCGAAACAATATATATGTTAAAAGAAACATACAGGATTCACTGCATGGACGATATCTAATCGAAATAACAAAATTCTAAAGTTATGTATATATTCATTAATAAGTTCATAAAAGTTTCATATCATCTTTGTTTTGTTCGGAGTGGGGATGGTTCGTAGGTTTTTATTCCATACTGACATATATCGCAGTATTACATGTTCAGGCGTGCACTGGTTACATTCAATACAGTATATAAATTAATGGCTAAATTATTTGGAAAAATGACCTGCGTAAACGACTACTTATGCAAGATGTTCAATGACTGGGAGTGTTACAATTAATTGACATGATGGCATAAATATCACCCAATTGACCATTCTTAGAATGTAGTCATGTATTCATGTGACCCTTGGTCAACGAATCCAAAACGAGGCTAAGCTAGGCACCAGCTTATAGATTTGTTAGAAACAGGCGACCAAATTATGGCATATAAAGGTTTCGTTAAAATTAAAGAGAAAATTATTTTAATAAACAGATCAACAGAATATCCCATACATAAAATGACAAAATTTTATATTGTTTAGAAACGATTCTTCCCTATTATGTTTACTTTATCTATTGTCTTCATTTACATATTGGGTGTTAAAATTTATCCGTCTACCAACACCACAAAAAATATGAATTATAATTAATGAAGAAGTTCACATAAATAAGGGACCAATTTGTGTGTTTTTGGGTAGGATGCTTTGATTTTTTAATATCTATCTATCTATCTATCTATCTATCTATCTATCTATCTATATGTGTGTGTGTGTGTGTGTGTGTGTGTGTGTGTGTGTGTGTGTGTGTGTGTGTGAATTGCTTTCAAACAGCTTTGAATAAATAATCCTGCTTTTTGGTGGGAAAATATATTACTGCCAGTCTGTCTTTGAAACAAAAAAATATGTGTTCGCATTAATAAAATCGTATATCCATATTGTCAGTTGGCAAATGATTCAGAAAAGAAAAAGATATCTCATTTGAAGGGAAAATCTCAGTCCGTCCCACCCCCAGGCACTAAAAGCAGCAAGTACCATAACAACAACCAGGTTGTGCACTTCTGATACAAATTAAAATGCAAGCATATCGACGTGTATCCCAAACTATTTAAAGCACACCACAAAGTTTCTACCTGTTTGGTGTAGTGGTTGGTTAAAAGAGCAGTTTGTGTCACTATGCACATTTTATAAATGTTTTATTCTGACCGCGTGTTTTGACCACAGTATTGATTGATCATATCTTTATATTTAAACCATACCTAATCAGAAACAAAATTCATGCTTTAAATAGTTTCTTTTCTCTCTCGTTAACTTGTATTTTGTGTGCTGTAGAGACAAAGGACACTCAAGATAGGACGTAAATCAACTTACGTTTTAGAGGATGGACATATCAAGTAAGTTTTCGTCATTATAATATATACAGTGGTATTTCTATAATATAAAATATCTTACGCAAAAGGAAACAATCAAAAGAAATATATTACATCCATTACAGCCGCTATCAATATAATATGTTGTCTCTCAAAAGAAATATACATAATATATTCAATGTAGTATAGTCGAGATCTGTCTAGCATTCCCTCGTTTTCGCGATACATTAATATTCATGAGGATCTCATTAAGAATGGTCTATACGGTATTATAAGACTACACATGAGTGCATGTATCAAATATTGCATGTTATAAATTAAAATTGTAAGCGTGTAACACACAGGAACAGTACGCTTGACAGGCAAAGTGTGCTTACATTTACTCATCCATTTTTCAATCAATGGTGATAGTTTGTAGTATGACATGACAATAGAGTTTTTGGTGACAGATATAGGTAAACTATGTTAACTTTAAGGGATATATGCAAAGGTGTGACTGGGTTAACCAGCTCGCGCAGCATGAGAGAGAAATCAGAATAGGGAAGGAAAAATATAAACTATATGTTTATCATGTCCTCTGATAGATAACTAAGTAAAAGTTGTAAAAAGGACATAAAAAATAGACACCATGCAGCAAGAAAATCATCTGGGTTATAACGATGAAAGCCTGCACTTGTTCCGCATTTTAACCTGTTAAGAAAGAACTTTAATAAGGTGTTAGTAGTGATATTTTTTTTTTTTTTTATAAAGGTAGGACGAACACGTTCACACCAAAATGCTACTTATGTTCAGCTGATATGATTATGTAGGCATCTCTTAGTTCCGTCCAAGCATGTCTTGCTGGTTAGTACTTATAGATGTCTCATCATGTTTCTAAATTTAAAAGTTTGCTTTAACATTGTGTTTTCCTTTGTCCTCCCATTATTATATTGTTGTTTCATGATATACAAAATAAAGGTTCCAAAACTTTTAAAAACATTTTGTCGAGCTTGCTCTTTGTTTCTTTCAGTCAAATTTACTGGATTCTTTATCCCATTGATGCTCAGGCCATGGTTCGTACTTTCACCCAACGGTGCTATCTTGCACACAACAGAATACATGTGGAAAGAGTAATTGGTCTTGTCAGAAACAAGTACACCTTTTTGCAGTGTACAATACCAGTTGACAATCTTCACTGCAGGAGTGACACAGCTAGAACATTTGATAAAACTGTGGAAGTATGTTGTGCATTGACCAATTTAGGTGAATCAGTTGTGCCTTTTGACTGGTAAATAAACATAAATGTGAGAAATAATTGCATTTATCTTGTATACAACACTATTTCCTTCCACCAAGTCACTCAAGGTTGCATATTGTTTACCAGTTTTTATCTTCCTGTCACCCTTCATGTGCTATAATTCTAGTTTATGAACAATACTCAACAATAAATCTTGACTGGCAGAGAGCTGCATGGCGTTTAAGCCTTGGTCAAAATGAAGCTATTATAGACTTTTCTGAATATAACTTTTGAATGCTTGTGTGTGTGTGTGTGTGTGTGTGTGTGTGTGTGTGTGTGTGTGTGATTTGGATTTTTAACGTAGCGTTAATTATTTCTAAGTCATATCGCTAATATGTATGCAGTGTGAGTTTATAGTGATGTCTGGCATTTGGGGCATCATGCCACAGACATATAGTATGATGTCCCACCCAGTCACATTATTCCGACACCAGGCCGATCAGCCCTAGCACTCACGTCTTAATGTTGAGCGATTAGCGAGGCAGGTTTTAGTACCGTTTTTATAAGTCTTTGGTATGACTAGACCGTGCTTCGAATCCGCTGCTTCCCGCATCCCAGGCGGACGCGCTAACCACTAGGTCACAGGAGCGGTGAATGCCTTAGAACAAGAGCAAGTAGTTATGTCATTCACAGTTCAACCTTGAAATCTTTGAGATCAAAGCTATTGTTACATTGTTACAGATCAAAGTTCAGATTGCTCTAATGTAGCCTTTAACATGATTTTTGTGGAGCGAAATATTGTTTCTATCAATGTATATATATATATATATATATATATATATATATATATATATATATATATATATATATATATATATATATATATATATAATCATATGGCAAATAACAGGCCTTTCAAGTGCACGGGACCCATCAGGGGATCATGTGTGTCAGGGATTCATTACAATAAATGCAATAAACTGACAACGAACAGTGCAAAACTAGTATCTAACTAGTCTGAGCGTTTTCAACTCTTAATAAGTCTTTTTCAATGGCATATACAAAACATAGAGAAGACAACAAATAAAACAGAAAAAACGTAGTGGTTGCAAAACTGTACTTGGCTGTTTCTATAGCAATTAAACCTTTAAATGTATAATGTTTCAGCTAATTTATATCAGCTTGTTTCGGATACTGGAAAATATTTGTATTAACCTAGAAATCGATGAGCCATAACGACATTTGTTATTTTGTGTACATTTATGTGAGCGCAAATTACATCCCGGATATGTCATTGTTATAGTAGTAATTGTAGGCAATAAAATCTGCCTAATCAGCATTGCATTAAATCTTCCTTTCTCGCAATAGGAAATTCTTCCTGATACAGTTCATTTAGGACCTTGAGATATTTTTACCCAAAGCTTTTGGTCTATATTTGTGTGCATACCCTAGTGCAAGAGACAAACATACAGGCCTATTCTCTGTCAAATCAAGTGCTGCAAAGAATTCTGAGAATTTGTCACTTGTTGGTTCTGTTACAATGAGTTTCTTTTTCTTCTTATTCAAAGGCATTGTCTGGATCCCAAAGACTACTTTGTCCAGTAGCTTTTTCTTTGTTCGGGCTGAAGTGAAGTCAATTCTGGATGGTCTTGAATTGAACCTGAAGACAAATGAAAATATTTTTATGTAAATTTAATCCACATTTAAATTCAAAGATAAGAAGTAAGCAATCATCATTTCAGATAGATTGTATTATATGCGGTCATTCTTTAGAATTCTTACTAAATATTGTGTTCCAAGTCTGTGTAAAAACGTGGCTAACCGATCGTGTACTTTGTCAGTATAATCATTACATTATACTTTATTTGTAATCATTTTGTTTGGAACGAAAGTGTGTTATGAGTAGAAATGTAATGTTAGGAAACTCGAAGATGTTTAGATTAAAACATACCTTCAGTTATTAACACCGTGTAACAATTTTCGTGTTCCTAGGTAGTTAGTGTTATTTCGTAATTGCTTATGCCTCAAAAGAGTAGTGAACGGCTGTTATTCCCCACAAACTTTACTTTTGTGACCACGACAGTGATATTTTGAAATGTACATAAATCCAATAAGAAAACAGGGGAAATTGTGTCTTGTCGTTCCTATAAAGTCAGAAGAAAACAACATATGATTCAAAATTAACATGTATTTATATTAAAGTAATACAAAAATGACCACAAAAAATTTAGAAGTGGGTAGTTTTTCGAGATGTATGATTATATTGTAAATCACTTCACGAATCACCCCCGAAATGTAGTCTTCCATCATGTTCTCGTTATAGTCTCCTTGCTAGCAGCCTTCAAAGTCCAGTATAACCTAGTGGAAGCGCTCGTCTTGCTCCGCCGACTACGCTCCCATGTTCCCCTTGAATGTATGAAGATGAGCATCAATGATATAGACTTTGAGGGACATCCTCCATCCCATGGTGCCGTAGTCTTCACCAGAGTCTCAACCAGCTCCACAGAGGTTTCGTACTTGTGATTGCCCAGGAAGCCCCAAACCACTGCAACAAAGCTGTTCCAGGCCGCTTTTTCCTTACTATTGAGCTTCTTGGACAATTGATAGTACAGCAGGATCTTCTTCATCTGTGGTCTGACGAAGACCCGGCTTTGACCTGTGCCTCAGACAGCTTAGGGACGAAGTCTTGAAGGTACCTGAATGCTGCCGACTCCTTATCTAGAGCACTGACAAATAGTTTCATAAGGCCAAGTTTGACGTCTAATGGTGGAATCAGCACCTTCCGGAAGTGCACCAGAGGCTCCCACTTGATGTTGTTCCTCCACACAGAGAACTAGTCCTCTGTGGCAAGTCCCGCCCGTGGAGGTGCGCCTTGGTGTCCCTGCTGTCCCAAAGGCGAAGATAGCAGGGAAACTTGGTTAACCAGCCTTGGAGACCCATCAGAAATGCCACCATTTTGAAGTTTCCGATGAACTCTCAGCGCAACTCATCATACTTCAAGGCTCCCATCAATGTCTTTATGTTGTTGTAATCCTCTTTGAGGTGCACCGAGTGAACCAGGGTAAGAGACTGGTACTTGTTCCCATTATGGAGCAGCACGGCTTTGAGGCTCTTGGTGAGCTGTGAATCAAGATGCGCCACTCATTCTGGTTACAGGTGTTTCCGATTTCCTCGAACAGGCTGGTCACTTTGTGACAGAAGCAGAGCCCATCTTGACGGGCGAGGAAGTTGCAAAAAGCTTGGTGACGTTTCCTCTGATCTGCGACTTGCACACTTTCATCCAACATGTTCCACTGCTTGAGCCTAAACGTCAAAAGCTAGACATTGGACTTGGTGAGACCAAGATCTAAGATCAAGTCTTTGAGGTCTTTTTATGGGGAGAGGTAGTATGGGTTTCTTTCCTCAGCTCCACCTCTGAAATTTGCATCTGGATCTACAACGTATTCCTCGCTCTCTGACTTCTAAAGACGGCTGCTTTCTCCGGAGGAGTGGGTACGGGGAACTCGGGGCAGTGTGCCACAGGGGCGATGGATGAAGAAAGGTCCGGATACGTGATAGCAGGTGCTTTCTTGCCAGTCCGACGTATGTATGCATGTATGTATGTATGTATGTATGTATGTATGTATGTATGTATGTATGTATGTATGTCCACTCAAGCTGGGAAGTTTTGTGTATACGGACTCAGATGTATTTACCTGTTTCACTTTCTCCCCTTCTAGCATTTATTTTCTTCTTCGTTTGAGAGAGAAAGAGACTCGCACACACGGGCACACTCCTTCAAACGTACATAGTGTAAATTTCAGATTGATAAATCTATTTAATTAAACGACAATTAGTGATAATACATGAATATTAAATTCTAATATAAAATTCAACACATATACCTTACACTACTACTATATTGCACATCATGGCTGTCAAATAAAGTTAGCAGTACAATATAGTATGCAATTCTAGCATAACAGCCTCAAATAAACACCGAACATAAATAGATATTCACTTTTCAACAAGAAACCTTACACAAAAAAAACCCCAAAAAACAACAACAAAAAAAACAAAAAAAAAAAAAAAAAAAAAAAAAAAAAAAAAAAAAAAAAAAAAAAAAAAAAAAAAAAAAAAAAAAAAAAAAAAAAAAAAAAAAAAAAAAAAAAAAAAAAAAAAAAAAAAAAAAAAAATAAAAAAATAAAAAAAAAAATGCATACAATAGCTGACACAGTTATCAGTACAATTTAGGATGCATTCCTAGAATAACAGCACACATTTATTCCCAATGTCCATGTCTTTATTTTCCTAGTGTAGATCACAAGACATAAAAAGCTAGATAGAAAAGAATGTTGAAACGGTGTTACAACACGTGATTAAATATGTGGCTTTCAGAAAATCTCATAAGAAAAGGCGATTTTATTGGACATTCAAGAAAAGAAACACAATCAAATATAAATCTTAAATTCATGCTTTAAGACAAGTCCAATCATGGAACTATATGTGTGACGCAAAGTTCAAACATTTTGATTTAATACTACATATAGGGCCAAATTTTGTGATTTCAGTTTACTGTAATATTGTATTGACAACTGTTACATATGTTATGTATGGTGCAAGTTAACTTCTGTAGGAAAATCATATGAAAGCAATCGAGCTCTGTCGGGAAGTTTCTTCAAACTCTATTGACTAACATCAGTCACGACTGAGAAAACAGCTGCTGACCAACGTTAACGGACCAACACGACTGGACTTGACCGACGACGAATGGACCAAGAACAATTGCGAGTCCGTTAACCACGCGTTAAAGCACATTGTAGAGTGGAAATCGAAGCCTATGACAGAAGATGTATTTTATTTAAACGACTTGGTGGACGAACATGTCAGAGACTTGAGAGGTCCATTAATAGGGACTGATAAATACCGACTCGCTGACAGTCACATTCAAATTTCAAATTTCAAAGACGGACTGGGTGACACAAACCACCGGACAAAGTCTCGCTGACAGTCACATTCAAATTTCAAATTTCAAAGACGGACTGGGTGACACAAACCACCGGACAAAATCAAAAACTGTACAAAATATTCAGACGCTTCATTCCTACAGACAGTAAAAACGTGACATCATCAGACGGACAGTCAGAAATCGTGGTTCCGAGGACACACGGAAAGAAACCTGGACAAAGAAAACGTAAAACAAACGAACGAACAGTGACAAATAAAAAGAATAAGACAAATAAATAGGGGCCCCGAGCGGCCGAGTGGTCTAAAGAGCTCACCGTCAAGGATCACTGCCATCTCACCTCTGTCTGCGTGAGTTCGAGTCCCAGGCTCGGCTAACGTTGGTATGTGAGAAAGCCTGCCAGTAGCTTCTCGTGGGTCGGTGGTTCTTCCCGGGGTTTTCCAGGGTTCTTCCTCCACCAATTATACTGGCCGCCATGTATAGCCTATCTTGTGGCGTTAAACTCTATAACAACAACAACAACAAATAAATAGCATAATTTTTGATATGGTACATTGCAACAAACGCAATTCTTGTCGCATGGTAATTTCTGCGATCCCGTGCATAAACCTATATACTATTAATTTGTTTGAATCAGTTCGCTATTTTCAAGATGGTTTTCAAAACCGCATACGCCGCAAATCAACTGTTTGATTGCTAATAAGTTGATATCTTTAAATTCCAGCATTTCTTGTACATATTTTTTGATCATGTTCAGATTTCATATTAATACGATTTATATTATCATTTTAATACTGATTATGTTATGCAGTGTATATAAACGTGTATATACTAGAACAGGGTGGTCCATCTTCTTCAACCCGTGGGCCATATGAACTAAAATTGTAAAGTTCGTAGGCCATGCATGCTAATTTACATTATAATTATAGAACTAATTTTGTATGAGCGTGGGCCACACAAAAGATTCCCGCGGATCACATTTGGCCCGCGGGACTGCAGTAGGACGACCCTGTACTTGAAAATTGTCCTTTGGAATATATAGTACGGCAACGTGTTAATTACTTAGTATATGTTAAGGAACGAATTATATATATATATATATATATATATATATATATATATATATACTCTTCTATATATATATATATATATATATATATATATATATATATATATATATCTGTGTGTGTGTGTGTGTGTGTGTGTGTGTGTGTGTGTGTGTGTGTTTTGTTCATGGGAATGTCAGACTTGCTTTATTTGTATAATAATTTTTAAACATTTATGTATTATATGAAACAAATTCAGTCTGAAGAATGTTCCAAAAATTGTCTTTGTGTATTGAACCCATTTCTGCAACTATCCAGTATCCCATACTCTTCCTCCAATAGCAGTATAGGTTTAAAAAACGGTGAATGAAAGACGGGAATGATTTGACAGGCCATTCTCTCAGGTTCTTTGTATTTAGACTATTATCGCGCATAATTCGTGATAGTTAATCTCGCACATCCCAGAACTTAAGATAATAAGAAAATTGTAATTATTAATAACCACAATAGAATAATCAACTTAATAAATCATTATTAATATGTGTTTATCATTAATAGCTTAGACATTGAACTCATGTATAAATTGCAATACACGCTGTCAATAATACATTTTTTTACTTCCAAAACTTTTGCAAAAATGCGTAATTTCCAGCTTCTTGTTAATATGGTGTTGCATCACTTGCTGAAAAGAAAGTACATAATAATTTATTATATAACTAATATTAAATGCCACAGATATGAATTATACATACAGAACCAATATACACTACGGTATATGCGATAAAAATGAAGTACGTTTCGGTGCTTTTTATTGCTTTCCGGTGTTTCGGTGCGTTCCGGCGTTACAGTGTGTTTCGGTGTTTCTATTCCCCCACCCCCCGGCAATATTGCCCAACATTGACCTAAGTCTTGCACGGACCGACTTAAAGGTGAAGGTTTTGATAAAATGTTTGGATGAAGTATACGTTTGAATAGTAACATAAAGAATACATATTGAATATAAAGGATTCACATGTGTAAGTTTGTGATTAAATGTTTGGACGGTGTTGCAATTTGAAGAGTCACATGAGGATACATACTGGAGATAAAGCATTCAAATGTGAACTTTGTGATAATATATTTGGACACACTGGTCATTTGAAGGGCCACATAAGGATACATAATGGAGATAAACCATTTAAATGTTAAGTTTTTGATAAAATGTTTGGACGCAATAATTTCATGTGCCACATGAGGAAACATACTGGAGATAAAGGATTTAGATGTCATTTTGAAGGGCCACATGACGATACATACTTGAGATAAAACATTCAAATGTGAAGTTTGTGATAAAAATGTTTGTACATAGTAGTAGTTTGAAGCTCCAAATGAGGATGCATACTAGAGTTAAACAATTCAAATGTGAAGTTTGCGATAAAATGTTTGGACGGATTAGTCATTTGGAGGACCACACGAGGACACATACTGGAGATAAACCATTCAAATGTGAAGTTTGTGATAAAATGTTTGGACAGATTAGTCATTTGAAGGACCACATGAGGACACATACTGGAGAGAAACCATTCAAATGTGAAGTTTGTGATAAAATTGTTTGGACAGAGTAGCCATTTGAAGTGCCACATGAGGATACATACTGGAGATAAAACATTAAAATGTGAAGTTTGTGATCAAATGTTTGGACATAGTAGTAGTTTGAAGCTCCACATGAGGATGCATACTCGAGTTAAACAATTCAAATGTGAAGTTTGCCATAAAATGTTTGGACAGAGTAGTCATTTGAAGGACCACATGAGGACACATACTGGAGATAAACCATTCAAATGTGAACATTGTAATAAAATGTTTGGAAAGTTTAGTAATTTGAAGAAGCACATAAGGATACATACTGGAGATAAACCATTCAAATGTGAAGTTTGTGATAAAATGTTTGGAGAGATTAGTAATTTGAAGAAGCACATAAGGATACATACTGGAGATAAACCATTCAAATGTGAAGTTTGTGATAAAATGTTTGGAGAGATTAGTAATTTGAAGAAGCACATAAGGATACATACTGGAGATAAACCATTCAAATGTGAAGCTTGTGATAAAATGTTTAGACACAGTAGTGCTTTAAAGTGCCACATGAGGATACATACTGGGGATAAACCAATTAAATGTGTAGTTTGCGATAAAATGTTTGGACACAGTAGTCTTTTGAAGGACCACATGAGGACACATACTGGAGATAAACCATTCAAATGTGAACATTGTAATAAAATGTTTGGAAAGATTAGTAATTTGAAGGGCCATATAAGGATACATACTGGAGATAAACCATTCAAATGTGAAGTTTGTCATAAAATGTTTAGACAGATTAGTAATTTGAACAGCCACATGAGGATGCATACTAGTCAAACCATTCAGATGTGAAGTTTGTGACAAAAATGTTTAGACACAATAGTGCTTTAAAGTGCCACATAAGGATACACACTGCGGATAAACCATTCAAATGTGAAGTTTGTGATCAAATGTTTAGACAGTTCAGTAATTTGAACAGCCATATGAGGATGCATACTGGAGTCAAACCATTCAAATGTGAAGTTTGTGATAAACTGCTTAGAGAAAGTGGTAATTTGAAGAAGCACATAAGGATACATACTGGAGATAAACCATTCAAATGTGAAGACTGTGATAAAATGTTTAGAACAATAGTAATTTGAAGTGTCATGTGAGGGTACATACTGGGGATAAACCATTCAGATGTGAAGTTTGCGATAAAATGTTTGGATGGAATAGATTTTTGAAGGGCCCCATGAGGATACATACTGGAGTTAAACAGTTCAAATGTGAAGTTTGTGATAAATTGTTTGGACACAGAAGTCATTTGAAGAACCACATGAAAATCTGTACTGGAGATAAACCATTCAAATGGGACGTTTCCAATAAAATGTGAAGAGAAAGTTGTCATTTGAAGAAACGCTTGAGAATTCATACTGGAGATATAGTAGTATAATTCAAAGGTGAGGTGTGTGATTAAAGGTTTAGACAGAGTGGTGTTTAAAGAGGCACTTGAGATATACCATTCACATGTGAAGTTGGTGATAGCATTTTCGGGCAAACTACTGCCTTGGAGAACCACAGGACGATGAATACTGGAATCAAACCATGGAAATAGAATGTTTATGCAGGGTTGACATGAGAATACATACTGGACATTAACCATTCAAATGTGTAGTTTATCATAAAATATTTGGGACAGCAGTGCTGTGAAGTGCTACAGGATGGTGTATACTGTTGATAGAGTAGTCAGAGGTTTTGGGAGAGTACATATTCAACCATAACATGATAATCATAATGGAGAATAAACAGTAAAGGGTGTAGTGTTTCATTTTTAGCTTAATAGTGTTGTGAATGGAGGTCATAAGCAGTACTGTATCATATGACGAAATACAGAATTTCAAACACCTTCTGGGAATTGAAGTCCTTAATAAAGAAATTTAAGACCCACAAATGCTTTTCAAACTTTTAGGTATAAATAGATAATCAAAGACAAAACGTTCAGATTTTGAAAAGCATCAAGTGTTGTTTTTGAGTTTATAAATAGCTCACAGGAATAAGGTATACATATTCAGTAGGTCTTGGAAACACTTAATTACGTGTATCTGGATGCAAATATTTCATCTGGGGCGCAGAAAATCACCCATGCAGGAGTCCTCAGTATGCATGCAAATAGCTGGATGGCAAATTCAAAGACTTGCCAGTCTTTTTCAACCACCTACTGAGTAGGAGAATGTGTTATTTAAATTGATCATTTTAGTGTGACGATTTTACAATGACAGAATTCAGTGGTTTAAAGACCCCCAAATACAATAGCTGGGTGGCAAGTTCAAAGACTTCAACTAGCAGCTTGGGTGTGAAAATGTGCTGACATTTACAATGGCTTAATTCAGAGGAAGAAAGACCCCGAGATGTACATGTGGTTATTATAAGAATACATCAGAATTTTAGCTTCCATTGTTGTTTCTGATTGTAGCCAAATAAATAGTGCATGAAACCTTAAAATCAAGACACATCAATACTTGGACAAAATGTCATTTGCAAATTTGGAAAAATATTTTGGGGTTAAATGGCAAACTGACAAAGATTTGAATCAAATAGCTGCGGCAGTTACCGTTGAAGCTGATGATTCCATGTAAACATTAGCTTAATGAAGACCCACATCCCAGAAAAGGAAATGTGCTTTGGTGTAAAAACTAATCTGTACAGATGGGATCTGTTTCATGAAGGTGACAGAATAAATATCTGGAACTACAACAGATACAATACACACTTCCAACCTATGGTAAATAACCAGAAGTAAGTTATACAAGAAAAAGAAGGGTGTCTCCAAAGAGTTAACTATAGATGCTAGATTATTAATGATATAGTTGATATAATTAATTAAAGTTAATGTTTGAAACAGATTTAAGTGACAGTGATAGTTTTGCATAAACTAATAATGGAGGAATGGATATGTATTCAGTATAATGGATAAAGGACATTTTAAACCAATGTTTAAAAGAAGTATTCAACCGAACATGGCTATCAGTAACTCTTATTTATTATAGAATCCACAACCATTTTGATCATTTGGACTAATTTTGACCTTAGTTTAGAATGAAAAAAAGTTTATCTATGATGGTGAAAGGATTCTGTATATGCTTTACCTGCAGTACATTCAATGAATGAGTTTAGTTTTAGTTACAGACTATGCCTAGGAAAAGGACCTCTCCAGTGGTCAGTTGGAGCATCCGCCTTTGATGCGTTAGGTCATAGGTTAGAACCCTGGCCAAGTCATACCAAAGACTTATAAAAATGTCCAAACAGCTGCCTTGCTTGGCATTCATCAGTTAGAGGTTAGTGCTAGGACTGGTCAGCCTGGTGTCAGGTTAATGTGACTGGGTTGGACAGCATGCTACATATCTGTGGCATGATACCCCTATGCATGACATCACTATAAACTGCCATGCTGCAGGCATTGTATCAGTATGACTGAAAAATAGTTAAAGATATATTTAAAATCCAAATAACACACACACACACACACCACACACACCACACACTTAGGAAATTTATAGTGTATGACTGTTTATATGTAAAAAACAGTGTTGCTGAGCAGTACAATAATGTAAGTAATGTTTCAGCATATTTTCAGATTATCATTCCAAATAACACACACACACACACACACACACACTTAGGAAATTTATAGTGTATGACTGTTTGTATGTAAAACAGCATTGCTGTCCAGTACAATAATGTAAGTAATGATTTGAGTATCTTTTCAAATTATCATGTAAAAGGAAGAAATCAAATTTTCTTATCGAAAGTTGTAGTAGACTTTTAATACCTAAATAACCTGTGGAACTTGGCTATTGCAAATGCTATTAAATAACCTGCTTAGAGCTTCACAGAAAAACAACAACCTGTATAAGCTTTATGTTTCTAATTAAGAAACTTGAGGTAATAATAATAATAATCTTCATCATGTTAGATGCAAAAATATTGTTTCAGCAAGTGCTTTTGTTGTTTATAGTTCAAAAAGTTGTAATTACAGTTTAATTAGTACTATTAAATTAAAATCATGTCAGCATAGTTAATGTATGCAATTATTAGTTAGGTCATTAGATTAAATTTATACAGTTTGTGCAATGTACATATAAATCAAATTTTCTTATCGAAAGTTTTAGTTGACTTTTAATACCTAATAACCTGTGGAACTTGGCTATCGCAAATACTATTAAATAATCTACTTAGAGCTTCATACAAAAACAACAAACTGTATAAGCTTTATGTTTCTAATTAAGAAAATTGAGGTAATAATAATAATAATAATGATAATAATCATTATCATGTTAGATGAAAAAATATTGTTGTGCAAGTGCTTTTGTTGTTTATAGTTCAAAAAGTTGTAATTACAGTTTAATTAGTACCATTAAATTAAAATCTTGTCAGCATAGTTAATATATGCAGTTATTAGGTAGGTCATTAGATTAAATTTATACAATGTACAATATATTTTGTGTTTTGTGTTTTAACGATCATAGTGTTTACATAAGTAAAATAACGTGACTGTTATCACCATGCAGCTTTTAAAAGATGGGGATTATATCTTCATGTGTCCCTCCAGCAGTAATGCAGTTCATCTCCTACATACTAAAGACACAAGTTTGAATTTCTGGAATAAGAAACTGGATAGTCTTTAGATATACATAGTGGGTTTGCAATTTTCATTGTAACCCTTGGGATCAGACAAGTTTTTGGGAATTGTTATTCTTTGTTAAAATCGAAAGATTTAAGAGAATATAGCAGTAGTTTTTTAGTGAATATAATTCCAAATGAACTCCAACAGACTTGAATGTCCCCAAGTACCACAATGATGCAATTTATAATGTCTTTGAATGAATTCACAATAATTCCAAAATAGTGTATATTCAGAGTCAACAAATTCAATAAATTGTCAATATTTTCATCATTATTAGTTGCAGCATAATGCACCATTATTCCTTTCATGTAATTTTCTGTCATCAACATAGTTTTAGTCAAACAATAAACTGTTGTTAATTTCAGCAAACCTTTACCTGTTATGAAATTATTTGAACTCTAATGTAATATTATTCTGGAGCAGTCAGATCTATAACCTGGTTCAATTTTCAGTTTTCCTACATTGGGAATAAGAGATTCTGACACAAGAAAGAAGTCCAGTCTAGCTTTTTTTAAAAGATTTTTTTCTTCTCATTTATATATATTTAATCTGCATTTAATGTTTTAATTGGGTCCACGAGACCAAAAGTTCTTGAATACATACTAATGCAGCGTTAGGATTATTTACATTTCTAATCTAATTTTTATCCTGAACCAAGTTGAAGTCCCCACATATAATAATAAACTCATTTTCATACTCTTATATAATATCATTTATGTTACTGTAAAATTCTGGGCAATCATTATTTGGCCCTAATACGTTAATTAAATTATCATCAGTATCCTTTTCACATTCTTATATATCATATTCAAATTTATTTTTAAATAAAATAAAAACTCCTCGAAAGTTGGACCTGTAGCAATTTACAGTATATTCATAACCACATTTTGTTCTGATACACATTCATAACCACATTGTGTTCTGATACACATTCATAACCACATTGTGTTCTGATACACATTCATAACCCCATTCTGTTCTGATACACATTCATAACCACATTGTGTTCTGATACACATTCATAACCACATTGTGTTCTGATACACATTCATAACCCCATTGTGTTTGATATACATTCATAACCCCATTCTGTTCTGATATACATTCATAACCACATTGTGTTCTAATATACATTCATACCCCCATTGTGTTCTAATATATGAAACCTTATCCTCAGTAAAATGTTCATTTTGTAAGCAATATATATGGCAATGTTTCTTTTTTCTAAGATTTTCAAAAACAGACTTACATCTTTTTAAAATTTCCAAGTTCCCAAAAGTTGGCATATAGTATTTTTATGTTTGCTCTATCCATTTGCACTACAAAAGTATAAATTAATGATGCCTGAAAATGCACTGTATGTGTGATTAGTATAGATGGTTATAAGTACCACAAATTGATTAAGAACAAATAAATATAAAGTGGAGGAAAACAAATCAGTGCCTTGACATATGCCAGAATGTACAACAGAAACTTTCTCTATACCAGAAGAGACAACAATATTTACACACACAAAAACATGCATACACACACACATTCAAATAAAACAAACCTAGACAAGTCTAATGATTTACCACAAACAACACTCTTGTCATGGCAGTTCCAATGCACAAGAGTGTTATATATATATATATATATATATATATATATATATATATATAAACATGTAGAACTGTTAGTGACCTGACTGAGTACAAATACAAAGTTTTTAGTTTCAAAGTCAGAGTGAGATTTAGATTGTATGCATCTGTTTGGTTTGAGTTTGACAAAGTAATCAGCGGTGTCTATTGCCGGTACAATACCCATCACTATCTTGAATAGGTAGGTAAGCCTGCCAGGCTCACATCGTTGTTGAAGACCTGAGAGTTCCATAACTTGTAGCATCCTGGATTACACAGCCATCATCACGAGATTTATAATCCTTTTGAATAAATCATGCAGCCTGGCACTGAATCCTTTCAGTGGATTGTATGTCTTTAACGCTTTAATGAATCTCATAGATGAGCCATTCTTGAGTGTTGATCACATCAAAGATATATATGCCATCTTTCTACTCTCAGAATTCAGTTTTAATGTGGCACTCTACAGTTTCATAATTTGCATAGGGTTAGAATTTAAAGCAAAAGACTTTCCCCGGGTTTGTCACTGGCTATACTGGCTATTTAAAAAGACCTTGTATATCTTAGGTATTGTTCAAAGAACCTTTAATTCCCATTATTTTGGTGTATGATTGATGGGTGTAATATGGGTTATAGAACATACATCTTGGCCTTACTCCAGATGTGCACCTTTCAAAACACTGCTAGCTCTACTTGGTCATTTTTACTTCCAGAACTTCAGGGGTAAATTGTAAAAGAAAGGAGCCAATAATTTTTTGTTACATTTTATATACTTGGTAATTCATTCATTCCACTTTCAGAAGATGGTATTGACTAGTGAGGCAAAATTCATTTCCCCTATTGTAATAGCTGCTAAGGATAGTGTACTTTAGACTAATTCAGGCTGATTTTGTTAGCACAAGGGAGCAGTTATTTTAGTTAGCAGTGTGCTTAGATCATTTACAATTTACACAAGTACAATATCCAAGGAAATGTTAGCCACATTGCATAAAAATAGCATAGAGGTATGCCAATGTTCTCTCCGATGTGCATGTTTTAAATGCAAACAACTTCATCTTACATGTGTCACTCTATCAAATGTACATAATAACTGGTTAGCGCCCCCTAAGTTTGCTGTATGATGGCAGGTGTTGTTGATGCGTGTATGTAAAGGGGTTGTTAATAGATTTGGTGATCGTTATCTAGAGGATAACCTCCCTTGATGTTATTGCCCAGTGTGAGTGGATAGATAGAACATTGAGAGAACTGAGCGAGACTATTGAGAAGAAATAATTCAATACGAGCCCCCTTAAACAAGAATAATTAAATAAGTTTTAATTAATTAATACATAAACCCAAATTGACAACTTCGATTCAACATTTAAATTAACAGAATTTAATAGCAGTGATCAATTACGGATTCGTTCATGATAGTAACGAGTGGTAAAAAGAGTACAATGTCCACGACTAATTTGCCTCACCTAGCGTCGTTTCCTCTCTTGACGCCGTGTATCCCACATCTTCCACGTGTATACTTGGTTCTTCCTCTGACCCTTTCTATTCCGAACACTTCCACTTTGTCCTTCCTCTGATCTTTCTATCCTGAAGTCTTTCTTTATTTTCCGGACTTCCCTCTTGGACTGTCCTCATCAGTTTCTCAGGGAGAGATAGAGAGCTGTTTCCTTAATGCTGTTTTCTTTTCTCACAAATCATGTGTCCTAGCGCTATAGCCTGTCTTTCCTTTCAAGACAGCTATCTGGTCCCTTTACTTGTTAACAAGGGAACACAATTCTTTAGGTTCCCACGGAGTCGAAATTTTGTCTTCTCTCAAGGCAAATCGGACTAAAGAATTCTGACCCATCTCGGCAATTTTAAATTCCCATTACTTCCAAAGTGTACATCTTAATTTAACTGACCAGTCGAAAGCAATTGTTCCTAGATTTTTCCCAAGATTATCATGTCTTTCATCAGATTTTGACAGCTTAGAATCTGAGAAATATGATGCAATCAACTTCCCTTTGAAGATCAATTATTTGACATGAGGATCCTTTCAAGCAGTTATGGTCAGTAGCTCTAATGTACTCTTCCAAGATACCGTTACAATGTCTGGGTCAATTCTCAATGAACCTTGGGTGTGAACTTTGTAAGTTTGACCACGGAGATAGAGGAAAATATGAAAGTGACCTTTCTCAAAGACTGTTCTGGCTTGACTATGATAGAAGTATAATGCACAATTTATTAAACTTTAAGTTCAAAACTTCTTCAAAATTTGACACATTACAGTGTAATAATTGGGAGCATTTCAAATTTAAAAATGAGACTTTTCTATTAAATTTAGGTTATTATAAGAATACATCAGAATTTTAGCTTCCATTGTTGTTTCTGATTGTAGCCAAATAAATAGTGCATGCAACCTTAAAATCAAGACACATCAATACTTGGTCATTTGACATATTTTTTTGGGGTGGGGGATTCTCCTTAAATATATTATAACTCCTGCTTGCCCATATTAAGATTGGAACATATCTTTCCATTGATGATAACCACCAAGGGAGAAAACATTATCGATCATTATTCAACAAGTAGACAATATATGGGCTTGTGTTGCCAACAGCATCGACAAATAATCACCCATTTTAGTGGTTAGTTTTGTTCTTGGTTTTATTTATTTGTATACATTCATCCAGGGTAGCAGATGTTGTTTCGGAGGTAGTGTTGGGGTTTATATGGGTTTCTTTTGAGGTCTGTAGATATTTCTTGATTTCTTTTTAAGTGATAAAAAATGTTTGGACGAAATAGTCCATTGATAAGTAAAACAAGCACACATACTGGAGATGAAGCATTCAGATGTGAACAAAATGTTTGTATACAAAAACTAATTTAAAGAGTCACATGAGAATACATACTGGAGATGCGAAGTTTGTAATAAAAATATTAATCTAGGAGGGTAATTGAAGAGGCTTATGAGGTTACATACTGGGGATAAGCCATTGATATGTGAAATGTTTGGACAGAGTAAGTTCGCAAAAATAAAGGCTCCTATGATGGCTGAAAATATCAGGTCAATAATGTCAAACCAAAGCCTCCAACCAACAGAGATTTCTCTCATTGGGTTAGCCCATTTTGTTACTTTATTTTTGACGCATGTGTTTTCATATTTTTATGCGCGTTCGTTTTCTCTTCGCCCAGTCACTGTTGGTCGTCACTCTCTCTGCTGCTGTAGTGTCAACCAAAAATTTTATCAAGACCTATACGATGCCTAGATCTGGCGCCATGTAAATTTATCGTGATAAATCCGTGTGGGGTAGCTTGTGCTTTTGAAAGATTTTTGAATTGAATCATGTCCATATCCCCTGAACACCATGTCTGATGAATATTTTGTAGAGTATATGTATCAACTCCATTAAACACAACTAAAATATTGCAGGTATCTCTAATCACTTTAGGTATTTCTGTATATCGCTGAGTAACATAAATCATGTCAGTACTTTTTATGTCTGCTTCTGGAAAATGTTCTGGCAGGATTTGATTGTTTTTCCAGGATCACATCAGCGTATACTACGAGATTAATAATCAAACTTATCTAGGTCCTCCACAGATGGGGCTTCATCAATATCGGTGATAAAATTAATACCAATGCCGTTTTTGTCATTTATTTCTTTTACTTGATCGTTAAAATCTTTAAGTACTAAATAACATCTCTGATCATCTACAGATGGTGCTACTAATATAAATTGTCCCACTTTGACCATCTCATTATCAGATTAAGCAACAATTGCATCTTACCATTTCCAGATGGCCCAGTTATTATCATCCTGATATAATTTGGTAGCGCTGGATGATGTTTGACTGGTTCTTGTTTTCATGTCGCTGAGAAATCAATAATATCCATATTGTAGAAATATAATAAATAACATGGATTTATATTGAGTTCGGTGCAAAGCATTTACCCACACCAGTGAATTAACAACAATAATAACAAAAAATAAAAAGCGTGCACTTACAGGCAAGTGTTTGAAATGTGGTACAAAATATACAAAGTTATCTCGTGTCGTGTGAAGACAGGTGGTGATATCGCTGCTTCGCTGAGAAAATTACCAGGAGCTCCATGGGCTAAATACCCCGGTGAGAAACACTCTACCTTGATCCAATTATTGTGGTCCCGAACTCGACTTGATATTCTACTTGACGAACGAGATGAAGCAAGACCTGGTGAGTATCCAATCAACGCAATTGATCAAGTGTATCATATTCATGATGTTGCGTATAAAAATAAAGATTTACAACAATGACATATTGCAGATGTGAAGCTGATTCACCCATTATATTCCATCAAAAATAAATCTCATAGAGAAAAACTTGCCTGTTTCCTAGTAAAATCTGCGATGAAAGGTAAACTCGTACTATGGGCCAGTAATTAATCAACCTATTATTATCATAACAATGGAATCGGTTTATTGTGGCCCAAAGGGTATTGGAGGGGTAGAGCAGTGAATAGTAAACTTGCGGATGCAGCAAATGTTTCACATTCTGTTACTGCGAACTGGTTAGCACAACAGGCAATGTGGCAAATTTATCTACCACCACCATTTTGATGCCAGCACTTCTAATGAAGTTCATTAAGCAGATATTTTATTTTTACAATATGACACCAGTAAAATTGATAGACGTCAATCACGCACATACAACTATGCGTTAACTGTCGTTGTCGATGCAAATACATATAAAGAAGCAGAACCACTATCTACTAAAACAGCAACTGAAGTTGCATCTGCGTTTGAACGAATTTATCAACAAGGACCCTTGCTATGGCCACAGCTATTACAAGTTGATCCTGGCAAGGAATTTGTTGTTGCAGTATCATGTCTGAGGAAACAAGATAACGTAAAAATCAAACGAGCGCACACCACAATTCATCGTAATCAGGCAATCATTGAAAGATTTAATCAAACACTTGCTGAGCGGTTTTTTGGACACTAGTATGCAAAGGAAATAGTTCAGAAAGACAAGAGATTTCATGAATGTGTTGCAAAATTACCAAGTGTGATAGCTGCTTTGAATAATGAAATTACTCGTGCAACTACCATCAAACCCATTAATACAATCACAAAGAAATATATACAAATATATCAACATGACTCCTTCTCAAAACAACCGGTACCAGGTAATGTGACTGTAAGATATTTATATGAACCTGGTGAACTTGAAAAGGGTAAAAAGAGAGCGACTGATCCTATCTGGAGTGTGACCACACATAAACGTTTCAGCGTGGTAAGATCTACAACCAGACCTACAATCTACAGAATAGATTCAACTGCTTCTCAACGTGGATTTGTACGTGAACAATTACAAGTAATTCCTGAAGATACAAAATTACCGCCGTGTTCACTTTTGTAAACTGGCACCCCTACATCGATTACATTCAAGATAGGTCAGCATCACATTTTCGTGTGTGTGACCAAGACTACTACTAATTCTATCTAAGGTAAACTGTCTTGGATTATTATTCGAATACTGCCACAACATGACTGTGTTACAGCTCGCACAATGATTATTCTGTCGTTGTTTCAGTGTCATAATAAATTCAGCATCGAGATCAAAGTTGCGTTTATTTTTATTTATTTTTTTGTCACATTGCTTACAACCAGATAATTTTTTAATCACAACCTTGTTATTTACTACATCATCGGTGTCGGTGAATTCTATGATAACCCTCCTCAGCTGAGATATTCTTCTGACTCGAAACACTGCGAGATAAACTAAATTTGACCATTCAACACGATCATCAATAATCCAAATATTTGTATCAGAAATAGTCAATCCTTGTTACAGATGATCGTTATAGCATATCCCAGTGTCCATGAAGTTTTGTCCATCATTAACGCACCCTCAACAGCACTGACAGGAACTAGAACAATATCATTTAGTACAAGGATTCGTTTGTCACCGCAACCTCGAATTTCAACATCGGTATTATGTCGTCGCATATCTGCAATGCGATAACACAATGGTACAGGTAGATTTAAAATTTTTTCTTTATGTAACAGAAATAATTGTTGTAGAAGTGTGTCACGAACTATCTTTCTACTTGCAACTATCAAATCAGCAGGCTTCCACAAATTCCCAAACTCATTCAGAGGAGATTCTGGAATTACCTTACGCATTATCTCACACTGTATTTTATCCGGCTGCAACCTATATATCTTTTTAAATTCTTTCCGTGCTTCATCAATAGCTCTATGATCATTAGTTGTCTCCTCATAATAATCGACAAATGTTTTTAACCGTCCATGTGGAGACTGTCCAACAAAAGGTGGCGGTTGACCATGATCATCACGCATTATCACAGCAATAGTTTTCGTCAATAACCAATCAAAAAACAGTTTTAATGCCTTCCAGCGATACCGTACAAATTTCATCCCAGATAATAATCTTAGGGATATATTTCTCACCCATTCGTTCAGGAGTCCATGCGTCTCCGCACCATCTAAAGAAGCCATGATAAGTTTGAGATTTTACCCTTCGTTCAGTCATATCGCTGGCGAGTCTATGTGTAGGTGTCAAAACAACCACATCTTAACAGTTGTTCCGGAATACTTCAATCGCACGCGTTGTTTTACTACAATCACCACACCCATTAAGATAAACGGTTTTGCGTCTGGCTACAGGATCATATACCGATGGTGCTGATGATTTTGATACTTGATTATTATTCTTATAATATGTCCCCTTAATTTCAACGTCGGCAGATTCAGATTAACTAAGTATATTTTCTCGTTTTATTCTCTATTCGCCCCATGATGCATCGCAGCCAGGCAATTTTTTTTAACAAATCCGTATATTTTTTATTTATATAAAATGAATCTGTGGCAACCCTAACTGCGGTATCAGGAAATCCGTTTATCATCGATAATAAATTTATCGAAACGTACGCGAGCATCGAGGATCTTAAATGAATAAACTGCGCTGACTCATCATCAATATAGCTCACAATTGTACCTAATTTAGTGCTCTCCGACATATAAGCATTACTTCTACTTATAAATGTACCTTTCTCTGTTGTATCAGCAATTATAAAATCGAGTTCAGCATCGTCAATGATTAATCTTTTGCAATGTCGTTTATGATCTCATGAACTACCCTGAGTATACTTACCGATTATTTTTCTACAGAGATCTTTTCCAACTTTATTTTCATAATCAGTCAAATCAGGATTTTAATCATCATAATATTTCTTTTGTTTTGGCAATCAAACTTGTTTCTGCGGACTATATGATATAATTTCTTCGTTTACTTTCAACAATATCAATATTTTTGCATAAAGCATACATCGTAATGAAACTACTGGAACCCAATATTTTTTCTGAAAAATGTCTTCGAAACCACGCATAAACAATCGGATGAAGAGTTTTCGGTACAAATTCAAATGACTTAATACAGGCAAATCCAGTCATATCTAAATCTGTTAAGGGTCCATGTATCGCAACTCTGGTCATCTCGTGTGTTGGGTGTCCAAATATCTTAAAATAATCAGAACACTGTCCGTGTCCAAGAAAATTTCCATGATAACATGCAGCCATATCAACCGAGATAACATCTTTACAATCGTATTTAGTATTCCACAATCCGCCGTGTCCGTATTCCACACAACTGTTTTGTATATATCTTCAAGAAATTCCGATCTTGTCGGTGACCATGAATTTTTCTCCAGAGCAAAATGAGCGACAAATGACGGAACGGTAAAACAATAACTCAGTATTCGTTCAGCACCATTAGTATATTTCAAATCAATATTTTTGATTTCCTCGTGGAGAAATTCTGCACGATAAATATATCCATGAGGCTTTACAAACTGATCATAGTTCACAGATTCTGAACTTTGAAATAACCACATGGATACAGGGTCACTCTTACTAATATTTCTGATAAAATCAAACATATAATAATTATAAAATTTACCAGTTCTATTTCGTTGATATATTGTTACGGCTGATGTCCGTACATGTGCGTTATAATCAATAATTTCTATCGGAGCTCCTCTTGAATCATATTTCGATTTGTATAAAATCTCTCCGGTTGGTGTTTTCACCATAATTTGAAATTTTAATTTCTGTCCCAGCTCTGCAACGTCGATGATAGACGTTCCTTTATCTATAACTTTTTCTGCCCACTCATTTTTTACGTCGTAAATTCGTTAAACCGTTTCCATGTATCGCGTTTCTGAAGTGTTTTGTAACTCGCTCAGCTACACAATTTTAGCCTTGATAGTTTCATCGGTTTAAGATCATCAACGCTTGGTTTATAAGTTAGCTTATTCATAGCATAAACAACTGCAGTCACGGGATACACTTGTTCATGATATGGTTTGTCAATACCAGTCAGTATTCCTGGTTTGGAATTTTTATTTAACGTGACAGTATTATTTCCAGTGTTAAGTCAGACAGGGTCACGTTTGTCACGGATAATCCAAGTGTCGTCGCCTGTCTTTACAATAAATTTTATTAGAATAAAATATCTTTAATTGTAGAGATAATTAATAATCTTTGCTGTTCCTTTGTCATTCATTGTAGCATCGAAAACACTCATGATTCCGAATCTTGACCACACATAATCCTCGCTATCATCGCGAAATTCCTTCATGGCTTCATTGATACGATCAGTTATACCCCTATTCGCTAAACCCAGATCTTGCATTGAAAAACTAAATTTAGGTTTTGGCAGTTTGTCAAGATCGAATCTGGCTCTAGAAGGATTAATTACATATAATCTCTCAAACACTTCCGTATTATAACTAAGGCAAATATATATTTAAATTGAAGTATAAATATATATTAAATGATTCAAACAAACAATAAATAAAAGTGGCTCATGATAGGTTATTATGTTCCTTGTAACAGAGGTTGTGTAAATTAATTATGTGGATACCATATGCAGAGCGTTCGTGTGTGCAATTTGGTGCTAAAAAATGCAGAGAACTGAAATGATATTACGATAAAAAATAATACCGATGGCGTCGAATCTCCTATAAAAACCGCCGAGTATTATCTCGCCAGATTTTCAAAATATTTATTTAGACAAATAATATCATCAGGGATTATGAAGCATTTCGTGATGGTATCATCAGGATCTGCCGATTTAAAAAAAGTCGAAACTGTTGAGAAAGCCGGTTATCTTAGATCTACTGTTGGACAAAAACGTTATTTCTCATATAGATTTGTGTATGAATGTTTTCATGGATTGATCAAAAATAGACTTGCAATTGATCACATTACTTCATATCCGAAAGATAACTCTGAATAATTTACGAACTGTTACACAAAATCAGAATTGCAAATTCGGAGGAACCATGATAATGATAATTCTTCAAAGTCAGTTGTATCTACGAATATAGAGATTCGCTGGGAAATAATATTTCATTCGACATATGCAGCTGGCAAATAGTTTGATATTTGCCGGCGTTCAATATAACTGTCACTCCGTTCTAGAAAATACGTAATTAGTCATCTTGGAATTCCCAAATGGAAATCTCCACACCGTTCTAGAATATTCGTAATTACTTTTTTTGGAAATCCGAAATGGAAATCCCCATACCGTTCTAGAATATACGTAATGAGTTATCCTTGAATTTCCAAATGGAAATCGCCAAACCGTTCTAGAAAATTCGTAATGACTCATCTTGGGAATTCCGCGTAGGTATTATAACCCATAAAAGGCAGCCGGAATCTGTAGTTATTGTACAAATGTATTCGCTGGAGAAAACAGCTAAGTAAAACATTCAGTTTTTGGTGTCTGCGATTAATCAATACATATGCTTATTGAGCGGAAAATTGTATATACTGTACATAATAGTTATATAGTTTTATATAATGTTGTAAATATGCTACTATAGTTAAGATTTTATATATATATATATATATATATATATATATATATATATATATATATATATATATATATATATATATATATACCATAAATATATGTTGTGTAAAATATATTTTTTTATTTTAAATAAATATTTATTATGTAACGAATTACGAAAATATTAATGTTATTATTTATGCGATTAAAAAATTACAACTTTCTGATCAACTTGATCCTGCAAAAAATATTTGTGATTTTGAATCATTACAACAAGGAAAATTTGAAAATAGATATACACTACTGGCTGATTATAGATTCATAAAGTTAATTCAGCAAGCAATGATGCAATACATGGCGATAGTTACAGATATTCAGGTTAAACTATTTGTTCCCCTCGCACACGCAATTGAAAACAATTAGATCAGAATTATCTCACGAATGCGAAACAACAAAGACTGTGAATGCTCGTATAAGACAGTTCAGAGAGATTATGTCTGCTTGTGAAACGATCCATAATGTCAGTGATGATTGTGAAAGTGAAAGCGCTGTCACCAGTGACTGTAGTGGCGACAAAAGTAACACTGTCAATGTGACTGTGGCAACAGCTAAACAAAGTGAAAGTAACCAAGAGGGTTAATTTATTTCTGAGTACAGAACAACAATATTTCCTTTTTTCAGATCATAATTTTTATTCTGAATATTTATTCTATTTAGTCAGAACCAGATTATATTCAGAATCAGATTATAATATTTCTGCAGAAACAGACTGTAATATTTATTTTTATTCTGATAATAATATTTTTTTTTCTGATAATTATATTTGCTCAGAATCAGATTATAATATTTATTTTATTCTGACAGTAATATTTATTTTTATTCTGATGATAATATGTATTTTATTCTGATGCTTAGAATCAGATTATAATAATATTTATTTTTATAATATTTACTCAGTTTATAATAGCTACTCAGAATCAGATTATATTTGCTCAGAATCAGAGTATAATATTTACTCAGAATCAGACTAATTCCGATAATAATATTCATTCAGAAGCAGATTGTAATAATATTTATTTTTATTCTGATAATATTATTTATTTTTATTCTGATGACAATATTATTTTTATTCTCATAAAAATGGTTATTTTTTTTGCAGATAATAATATTTATTTTTATTCAAATAATAATATTTATTTTTATTCTGATAAGAATAATTATTTTTATTCTGATAATATTTACTCAGAATCAGATTATATTTATTCAGAATCAGATTATAATAATATTTATTCAGAATCATATTATAATATTATTTACTCAGAATCAGATTATTACATTTTCTCAGGATCAGATTATAATAATACTTATTTTTATTCTGATAATAATATTTACTCAGAATCATATTATAATAATATTTATTTTTATTCTGATAATATTTATTCAGAATCAGATTCAGATAATAATTTTTATTCGGAATCAGATTAACATAATTTATTTGACAGAATTTTTTGGTTTACAAAATACTGATCTTTGTGTTTATGATCTTACATAAAGATTTATATTTAGTGATTCTTCTCTCAAATCGAACAAGTGTCCGGTTTGGTCAGTAAGTTTGAAAGGTGTCCGTGGATAATAGTGGACTATGACATCTCAGATAAACAGGATTAAACGGCTCAGAAGCAATCAAATATCCTGGTGGGACTTGCGATTAAATGTATTTAAAATGTATCCCTGCTGGGCCTGACTGGATTGAGTAAGATCTGCTTGATAACTTCCATCAGTTACATCGCATACAAGGTTAACTGCGATCGTTGATGATATATTTACAATACCCGGTGCAACATGGCGGCCTTCACCGTATTTTTCGTTGTTGTGTTTGAGAATACTTGGTGAGGGGGCTATTTTCCTCCATGCCTCCATAATGTTTGGAAATTATCATGGACGATTTCGCCGATTGTTTTTCCTGTATTGAACTCAAGATCAAGTAAAAGTACGTCATCATCCTGTGAATCAATTGATGTTTTTAATAATTTTTTTAAAAGTAACTCTTTCAAATCTTCGTCGGATTTTACATTTGGAATTATGACTTTTGTTAACATGCTTTAGGTCTAAGAGAACATGCATTAGATGATTAATATTTTCAAGAATCTGCTGTTTAACATCTTCTTCGTAACGTTGTGTTATAGAAGCAAACACACTTACTATATTTCTGTATGTTCGAATGTATTCAGGCTTGATTGCATTTGTGAATGGTTTAATGAAACTTACATTTAATTTTTTCTGATGTACGTAAAAGATCTTATTAGAGGAAAACTTTTACCGTCACTGTCGATATATTTACCTCTGTTAAAAGATATAAATTGTTCGTGTTTTCGATATTTTGGAATATTTTAAAATATTTGCTTGGATGAAAGAAATTCGTCTCGTTTTGGTTCTGGTGGACCTTCATATGTCGGTGGAACTTCTTGCCATCCTTGTACGGTTCTAATCGATGATTCATATATGTCTATAGCATAATCTGGAGAATTTACTTCAATCGCCGCCTACAAATTTGGTTAGTGAACCGTAATGGCTATTTTGAATTCATTGACTGTTATAGATTTAATCCGGAGTTGGAATTCCTTATTGATCTGTTTGATTTGATAACTCACATTGAGAATACTGACTACTTGCCAATCTGGTGTTCCGTAGGGTTGATTTTTATTTGCAAATATTAATGAATTGGTTGGTTGTAGTCCAGTAAACATCTTTGATCTGATATTCGGCCAACTATAATAAACTCGCGATTGTGCTATTGCTATTTCGTTGACTAGAATTACAGTTGCGAAAATAATGCTGAATTCAGGACTGGTTGAACTTGCTGATATCATTGTAGTTTTCAACGGCGTTGTATTAGTGACGATCTGCTGTAGTAATTCGTTCGGCGTTGACGTTATTATTATTTACTTGCTGATTTTAAATCAGGATTTTAAATTAAGGTAACTCTGTCTTTATTTCTGACAAGGTGGTTTGCTAACTGGAAGTGTCGTGGTAAACCCATTATTTGTAAATTAGGAGCATTTCTGCGAATTCCTGATCTGATATTATTCCATCATTGAGTCCTGATGATATCAGCGACGATAATTTGGCGTGTGCGTGTGTTGCCGCCAATAGTAACATTTGATATTCTTGTAATTTATCAGCGGCACACGTAGATGTCTTTTTAGCAATTATATTAAGAATACCAGCAACACCGATTATAACTGCAACGCCAGTTCCTATTACCGGTGCTATTATGTATGGGGATAATAATGATCCGAATCTAGTTCCTGTTCCAGCTACTACAGCAGATGCAAAGTATACAATTATATCAGTAACAACGACACGTCTACGATATTTTTATTTTATTTTTACTGTATACTCGTCACTGATATTTTTAGTTGGGTCTGTAACAAACACACTTGTTCATATCTGTATTTGTTTGCAAATTTTTTATCTGACATATTCTCTTGAGGTATTTCGGCTACAAATTCCAGACACCGCCAGTAAGAAGCTGCTGTTAATTTTTTATCAGATGATTCAAGTATAAACGTTTCTTCGGTATCTTTATTTAATACAATAAACACGGTTCCAGAAAAATTATCGGTTGATTGACGCCATGGATACGTGGTAAATATCCTAAATTTTGCAGAGCTGAACACGGCCAGACCATACACACCAGTGACTTCCGCGGTATATTTGATAATGTTATTTTGCTGTGAACATGTTGATGATTATGATGATGCTGCGTATTCCACGTTTGTGATCAGCTTGTGAGTAATTATAATCAGATTTTTTTTTTAAGGATATCAGGAATTGCGCTGATAATATCTTCCAGTCTTATATTAGTTTCAGAGAGTTTAATATCAGCGACTTCTGGGCTTCCAAAGAAATCCTCAGCGGTTTTACTAAGTTTTTGAAAATTTTTACGAACATTTATAAACAGATTTACATGAAGTTCATATTCAGATCGCAGTGTGGTTAATTTGTCATCGGTTGTAGTATCTTTATCATCTACATATTTCTTTGTTGCCTCATCTTCATCACCTGTTGGTCCTCTTAAAATAACGATTTTATTTCTATTCGTGTTGGGTTTGTCTGTCATTGTATCACCGGTGGATCATAAACAATCAGCAACACTTTTTTAATTTCATCTCTGATAGTTGCGATTGATACATTTAAGTCTCTGATTCTACCGCCGTCAGTAAATACTGGAATATTATCCGTGGTATCACCGAGAACTCTACGAAAAGTATCAATCCACGTCATATTACTCGTCTTTCAAACACCGCATTTATCCTGAAAAATAACAACTTCATCCCGGTCAGCTCCAGAGAGGTTCATAATCTCAGCAAAATCGTCTTTGGTAGCGTATATCGATAAATCAATATCATTTTTCTTTAAGCGATTATTTAAAACATTGGACGGTGATGTATATTCATATACAAGTTTATGAGGCGGTGTCGTTAATGACGATACAGCATCGAGTACAGCGAGTACTTCACGACCGCATATTGGCGGATCAGTTATTTTCTGTATTGGTAATGTTGAATACCAGATTGAAAAAGTTTGCATGTTGCTAACATATCTTAAAAAATTCTTTTGTTGGTGTCAACCCAAAAGAATCGAGATAAACAATTCCACGTTGATCAATAGCTTATGCAACCCAATGAGTACCAGGATCAGAGCTTTTATGGAGATTAATGATATCAGTTACAACATTGTTTGCTTTGTGCTGTAATTAATCACGCATAAAAACACCTCTGAAGTTTTTGACGTTTAATCGCGCAGTAGCATCAAGTAAATCAAAATTTTACATAGTAAGAATCATCGAAGTGTTCCAGGAAGCCTTCAAAACTTTCCGTACCACGAATGTTGATTTCCTGGCAGTCTTAGACCCTTTCCATTTTTGGAAAGTTCTTATCCCCTTTCATGTTGCTTTCTTTAATGCTATCCGAGCAGCATTTCCAACAGCACCAAGTGCAGCTGCTTTTGCAACAGACGGAGCTGCAGCGGCTATTATTGCTGGTATAGAAGTAAGAAGTGGAAATATACCACCTGTCTTAGCGATGTCTTTAATGGCACCCGCAGAAAGATTAAGTCGTATGCCGGTCTTTGATCGTTTGGCTTCATTGAAGTGCCCGAGTTGATGGTCTGACAATGATAGTTTATTCGTACCACCTTGGATTTGTTCTTTTTTAGTGATATTTTTACTCCACAGTTTTCTTTTGATACTGATTGTAGTTTTTCAATCTGACCAGGAATCAGTCTGACACCAACACCTTCAAGTAGCATTGTTTCATCGCTGATCATAACGGCGATTGCTCTGTAATTGGCAATAAGTCCTTGCGCCACACGAGCTCGAAAGGTATATCAACGACAGATTGTCTGAATAAATCTAAACGTTCCAGGGAAAAATAATAGATCGGATACAACGTTGTAAAAGCACGCTGAGATATTTGTAAGCCAGTATCAACATTCTCATCACGCCCCATGTATGTCATCAACGATGATAAGCACATGCTACTTGATTATTAGCAAAATTTATTAACACTTCTTCGGAAGGATCTTGATGTCAATTTATTCTCAAAGAAACTTCACTCACCCCAAGCGGGTCAAATATCATTGGACTCCGTTCCTGCGAAGCTACTGGTGCAGCATTTTTGAAATTAATAAATATATGTCGCAGTGCTGACACTCCCTTATGTGATGCTATCTGCCACATGAATAAACCATTAACATCGCTTTGAATACTGTCTGTGGTCATCGTCAACCATGATAATGTTGAATTACCACCTTTGTCCATAAAAGAGGGCAGACGTTGTTCTTCAGGGAGTGATGATATCATTGTTGGCATCTACAACGAACGTTTAGTTAGTATTACATTACCTGCGTCAACGCCAGCACCACGCCATATTGCATCATTCCTAACAAGTACAACTAAGTGTTTAGCGCCAAATATAACCGTCCTAACATGTGTGCAGAATCCAAAGATATGTGACAGCGGAATCACACATGAAAATCTTCAATCACAGCTCAGCATTGCTTGATGTAACGCAAATCCCAAGTTGAAATATTCATTCATTGCTGCAGCTACAGTACTAATTCCATCCCTTGCAACGTTTCTTACGTTAATTAAATGTATGTTATTGTAATCGAGATGATCAGTAGTATCTTTTGCAAACAGCACTGACGGGCCAGCTGACCTTGAGTAATCATCAATGTATCTTCCAAGGCCAAGTATCTTTGTAGCAACATCGACATTTTTCAGGCATGATTCAATATTCTTTCCGTCGATGTCGTATGTGGCGCTGTTAAATAATGCCATGATACCGTTGTTAACAAACTCAAATTCCGTAATCTGTGTTATATGCTTTTAAGTGTCTACATTCAACCTCACTGAAGGCTTCAGCGGGTAAAAAATGTCTGCTTGTAAGCAGAACTTGTAATTCAATTCTTCCAAGTGCGTCAGGTATACGTGCGTCGTAAGAATAATACTGGTAATCGCGCAGAGACTGATCTTTGAGTACAGGTGCGTCCATGTCAACTGCGGGATCAGATACACGTTTGAAAATCTTTATTATACTTGCTATCGTCTAACACGAAAACCACTTCCTGCTATCAGACTAGCAGTAACATTTGTTTTCTTTATCACCAGCCAACTCTGCTAATTTTTGATCTGCAGCTTGATTTATTATTTTAAAAAAACATTTGTAGGCGTAATTTCATTGCTGAGTAATTTTACTGGCTGAGGTTTTCGTCGTATCAATCGTTCTAGTCTATCTATGATTGCTGAGAATGTTTTGCTGGCAACATCACCAACAGCACCAATACCTTTATCACGAACAAAGCCAATAGCTTTCATTCCCAGTTGCTTTACAATCGGCATTGCTTTTGGGGCTATCCTTCTGAATAGACCCTGAAAACATCACCGAGTCCATCACTGTAGATCGCTTTATAGGTTGGTAATCGCGTCTTTATCACCTGACCATGGTCTGTCCACGTTTAAGCATTATATATGATCATCATATTTTAGTCATTGTATCTAACTGCATCAATCACTGTGGTAATCATCAAAGGTTTCATCGATGAGGGATCGATAAACATTAATATCCATGATACAGCCTGTAAATAATCTCTCACAAATAGCAGCAACTTTATGATTTCTGGGGAATTATTACCGGCTAGGTTTTCCATCAATCCGAATTTCTAATCGTTCAACATCGGCAAGGACGTTATCGGGACATTGAGTAATATGACCACTTCCTCGAGTAGTAATACCACTTCCAGTTGCACTGTGGATATCATGGTATCCTTCATCATCACTTAATATTGGACTGACTGATCTTTTGTTGTTGTTGTGGTGGTGTTTGTTGTTGTGGTTGTTGTTGCGGATTTTATTGTCGTTTTTGTTGTTGTTTTTGTGGTGATAGTTGTAATTGTGATTGTTATAATCGTGCAAAATTGTTATCTATTTCGTTGATAAGTGCAGTATATCTTGTATCACTGTTTTGGGCCTGATAAGTGCAGTAGTATATGCGAAATATGTATTTTTACCAGTTATCACGACTTACAGCATCATTAGCGTACTCGGGTTTTAGAAGATTTCTTCTAATATCATAACGTTTCTCAGCGCTCACAGCTAATTGTTTTACGTTTTCGGCTCTCCTGATATTATTAATACTTTCTTCAGTACATTTATCGATCGGATCAGTTTACTCTCTTGCCTGTTCTGGTTCTGGTTCTTGTTCTAGTATAAGTTTCTATATATCACCTTTTTAAGCACGAACTTGACCAATATTCTCAAGTATTTCTTGTAATTGTGATTGAGCAGCAGCTATTTCACCTGGAAGTTCTTGTAGAATCTCTTTTGTCATTTAGTTCTTTGTGATATTTCTCGAGTTGCTTTAGCAGTTTACTCTACTGTAGGAAGAAGACCTTTGGTAGCCTTTGTAACAGGTTCAAATAATTCTTCTGCACCCTCTGCAAATTCCACCCGAGACTTCTGAGGCTCTTGTAATTTTTGTTTGACAGAATCAGAAACGGGTAGATATTTCTTAATTGTGTCTAGTCACTGTCGAGCTAGTTTAGTTGCGTGAGATTATATTATTGATAATGATTTAATTACAGCAGCAGAGAAGGTGATGACCAAAAGTGTGTGGGCGAAGAGCAAACGAAGGCGCATAAAATTTTGAAAACACAAGCGTCAAAACGTAAAGTAACAAAATGAACTAACCCAATTAGAGAACGCTCGGTCGGTTAGAGACCTTGGTTTGACGTTATTGACCTTATATTTTCAGCCTTCGTAGGAACCTTTATTTTTGCGATCTTACCCTTCTCGGCAAGCGGTTTGTTCACCCTCTCTGCTGCTACTGGAGAAAATCCATTCAAGTGCGACGCTTGTAATAAAATGATTAGAGAAAGTTGTCATTTGAAGAACCACATGAGAATTCATACTGGAGATACACAAAGACAATTTAAATGTGATAAAATGTTTAGGTAGAATACTACTTTAAAGATGCACATGAGGTTGCATACTGGAGATGATATGTTCAGGAAAATAATGCCATAAAAAATCATGAGAAACTGCATACTGGCGATTAAACACTCAAATATTAAGTTTGTGACGGATTGTTTGTTCTGAGATGAAATGAAAATACATCCTGGACATTAGCTATTCAAATGTGAATTTTGTGATACCATGTTTCGGAAAAGAAATGTTCAGAAGAGGTGCAGGGGGATGTACTTAGATAATGCATTCAGTTTTGAAGTTTGCAGTAGGCAACGTATTGATATAAAATTCTCCAATTAAAAAATAACATACAGTTCCTTCTGCTTATTGTAATATATCATTGAATTTGTGAACTTGAAAATGCATTCTGCGGATGAACTACTGAGATGTGAAGCTGGCAGTGAAATGTTTAGGCAGAGCAGTATTTTCAAGAGGTACGTGATGTTTCATGCTAGAGAATAAACATTAAATTATTCTAGTAGGTCTATTTATGTATTTAGTTCCTTTGTATTTTCCTGCTTTTAGATTGGAGCTATCCTCTGATCCCACTAGTACCACTGTCTGCTAAGTCAATACATCCGCAGCACATGATTTACTATCCAGTTTTGGATTTTATTCCTGGACCCACACAAAAAATGTTTCACCCCATAATTATTTAGACAGTGATACTAAATTTCATTTTCGGTCTCTGAAAATGTTTTCAAAGCAATTAAAAAAACCCCTAAATTTTGTTTCAGTTGTATTTCTGGGCAAGAATTATTAAAAGCAGAGACCGACCATTTACCTTTTGAGTAATGGGGAATGTTTGTTCACACAATAGAATGTAAGAAAAACTATTAATGTCCATATTTGGTTAAAAAAAGAGCTACATTTTATGTATTTTATTAGTAGGAAAAAATATATGACGGTTAAAACAAATCCCAGTCGCCACCCGAAGATTAAATAATCAGTCAGTAACAAGCATGTATCCATTCATATTTCCACAGACTGTATGTATGTTATATCAGTAATTAATAATTATTTTTTAGTTATGTTTACAGCAAGATCCAGCATCAGAGGTCTTCGAAACTCTAAATCACGTGTATTTGGACACAAATACTATTATCTGGGATGAAGAAAGTCAATAATGTATTAGTTCTCTGTATGCACACAGTAGCTGGGCGACAAATGCAAAAACTTTCCAGTTCTGCTTCAACCATTTGCTTGATAGGAAAATTTGTTTATCAATTGATCGTATTAACTGTGCTGATATTTACCATGACATGATTCAAGGACCGAAATACCCCAGATGTGCATATTGTCATCATAAGAGTACATCAAAAGAATATGATGCAATAGCGAGGCAGCAAGTTTAAAAAATTCAGCTACCTGCTGAGTGGGAAAATATGATATTTACCATGACTGAATTCAATGGAAGAAAGATTTAGAGGTGTACTTGTGTTCATTATAAGAGTGCATGAAATGAACAACTTAAGCTTTCATTGTTGTATTCATTTTTAAGTGAAACCAAATAAGTAGTGTATGTGTCCTCAAAATCAAGACATATATAAACCTTGACAAAATGCAGTTTGCAATTTTGGCAATGTGACTAAAATCAGATCTCCTTTGTCCTACAATAAGATCTGACAGTGATCACTTAGGGGTCATGTTCTGATGACCTTTGAATTAGCTAATGGAAATGAATATTTCGTAAATTTGAAAGTCAATCAAATTGTTGGGCACACTTTGATGCTTTTCAGACATGCTACTTACTCCCCCAGATGCTGAGATATAAAACTTCATCTGGCTGGCTGATAAAATTAATGATTATGGTAAGAGCATGGATCACCAGAACCTGGCCTTTAAGTGGTCGTTGTCATATCTTCGCGTAGGATACTGAAGATATGATTTGGTCCTATTGACAGATTTGGATAAGTATTTGAGGGTTAAATGGCATATTGGCAAAGATTGTGATGAGATTCTGAAGAGTGCAAAAGTTGCTCGAAGTGATATTTTGGATGAAAAAGTAGACAGGTCTACGAAAGTGCGTGATGCCTGGCTTAGCGTTCAGAATGAGACCTTTCCTTGGCTAGGATTGATAAAATTCAGTCTCATTCTAATGGAGAAAGAAGAGCGATACGTGCGTGGTGTAAAGAATGTGGAAAATTAAACTCAATGACAACCACTGCTTCTTCTGATCTGCAAAGTTCCACATTTTCTGGGAGGGAACTGTAAATTTTGCTGGTGGGACTGCTATTTTTAAAAAAATAGATGTCCCGGACTCCTAATTTGAAATTTCTAGTGAGACCACTGCAGTACCAAGATAGCAATCCAAGCGTTGTGAAGTACTTTGGGAGAATGTTGTCATATGGGGAATAGTATCAGATCCTTTGAATAGTTCCCTGCTAAACTAACATTGTTGGAAAGGTTTGATGAGAATATAGCACATTTGACAATAAACAATTCGAAATAAAGTTTGGAATATGTGAACGAAAGGATAATGTTGATGTGCAAATAAGGCTTAGTATAGCTGGCATTATTTTCCAGGTAAATTATTAAACTTCTCTCTTTTCAAACAGACACATGATGCACGAATGTTATTCAACATTTAATTCTGAATTAATAGTATTTATTACATAAAGGCTGAATTATGTCATATAGCCCATATGAAGTTTAAATATGGTGCGAGCGTGCTATGTGGATTTTTAACGTCGCTTTAACAATTTTGCAGTCATGTTGCTAAGATGTCTGCAGTTAATAATGATCTCTTGCACTGGGGCATCATGCTGCAGACGTGTAGCATGATGTTCAACCCAGTCACTTTATACTGACATCGGGCTGACCAGTCCTAACACTAATCTCTTAAAGCTTTGCGCCAAGCGAGGCAGCTGTTAGTATCGTTTTCTAATAAGTCTTTGGTATGACTTGGCTAGGGTTTGGACCCGCGACCTCATGAATCCGAGGCGGATACTCTAACTACTAGGCCACTGGAGAGCTCGTCATTATTAGTTTGGAAAATATAATGTGTTCGCACATGAGCTGCGTAAGAAAACTTGTTTTTAAAAATCAATACAAACTTTGTTACCTTACATTTTTTCCAGTTACATGAGACATACATATTTGCTTTGTCCTTATGCAAACACTTGACCTCATTACTTTTTAGTTTTCTTGACCTAGAAAAGTTAATCTAATAAATGTATGCAGTTTAATTTGAACAAAGTAACATTCTTTGCTACAAAACCCTAAAAGAAATCAGAAAATATTTGTATGGAATAAAAACTATGAAGTGGACATAAATGTGTATCTGAAGACTGAAACAAATGGAAATCAAAAAGTGCCACTTCCATTGCACTCACAAGCACTGCGTTAAAAATTATAGGACCCACATTAAAGGAATTCGATCCAGATGATCTATGAATATATAGCAATATATCCATTCGAAATTCAAAGACTGTTAACATCCTGCCATGTTTTAATGTTTTACACTTTTCAAGAGTATGTTATTTCTGCTTCAACTTTTAGGGTCTCTTGACATGTATCATTTTAGGGGTGAAAACGATACATAAGTGCCGCGTATCGATATGATTCACGATACGCAGCCTGCGGTACGATACATATCGATGCACATATGAATTTGACGGCCTTTCTATCTTTGGAAGGTAGGAGGTGCCCCTCTATGTATTTGACATACTGGGTGTATATTCAGCATGCAGATTACAGATAGGGATACATTTACGATACATTTATATCCAATTCTCATCGATGACAAGAAAACAAAAATTCTTTCAAACAGCCTACCTGCTGGTTCTCATTTTGATTCAGCTTTTGAGGCTCTTTGAAGGTAGCTTCATTTAACTCACTTTAGCCACCAGACCTTTGTTTTACACGGCATGAATGCTCTGAAAACATCTTATTACCAATTTCATGTCTCACTTAAACTTAGAGAAGACATTAGGATATTATCTTCAAAACAGTAGAAATAAAACAATTTCCTCGTGCAACGAAAATATCATCTAGAGCAAATCCGGGCATGGGAATGAGAATTAATACCAACAAAATCGATCACACTGTACTTCCTGCAGAGGCAAATGTCTCCTGTGGGCAAATGTACTTGTATTTGCTTGTGAAGAAGTATAACTATTAACAGCACCCTATTTTATAATTTTTTAAAATTTTTGTAACACAAAGTGATCAGCTTTAACTGTTTAAAATCTGCCTCCTTCCTGATACTGTGCTCATTTTATTTATACCATCAGCATCTTTCTTCACTGGTTAAATATATCTGCATGAAAAGAAAAATTCCATAATTGTTCCCCATGTACAATTTAAGGAAAGATTCTACCAGGATTTTATTTAAGGGATGGCTTCACCCTTTGTCAATGAAAGTGGGGGGGGGGAGTAGGAAAGACGAATGGGGAGGAGGAAACGGTTATTGTTCAATATTTACCTAACACTTCAATATATATCTTTCTTCCTAATCCACTTTTTAGGACTCTGCTGAAATCAAAATCTTTAAATGATGTCAGCGCTAGTTGTACAAGTATTAATCTGTTACTTATTTCTGAGCATACTCTGTTCCTTGTCCGTATACGAATATTTTTCTGTGCTTCCTTCTGAAGCGGCGTGTGCATAGCTAGTTTTGTCATCTTGAAGATGTTGGGAAACTGATCTTGTGGCTTACAATTTTCCTGACAAATATTATCTTTTGGATACATCTGCTCCAAAATAAGATTTTCACTAACATAAACTTACTTTCTTCAATCATTAGTTTACTGATTACCCTGCCAGATTTAGTTTCTATTCCATAAAGCCGTATTAGGGTTTTAATTCATCAACACCATAGTGTGCTTATGTAGAGATATTCAAATAAATACCTTTACTGGTTAAATTCATTTTTTTCATCTTTATTTTTTCAGTTTGTTATAGCCGTGATTTGGGTATATGGTTTTGTAGCATATGATCCGCAGGGCGAATTTGATTGATAAATAAATGAAACTTGCATTCTACTTTTAAATTGTCTGTATTTTAAACATGCTCAGTATTCTGCCCTTTCTACATTTAATGTAGAAATACGGCGGAAGGAGAGATTGACCGTCATGCCGCCTATTTTCGTCTATCCAACACGTACTACTAAATAGTATAGAACACAATGTTTTGGGATCAGAATCACTCACTAGTATCTCCATTAACAATTTCCCAGCTCCAATAATTAAATATACTTCTTAGCCTTAAACATTGATGGCATTTTCAATATCACTTGACAAGTATTTGACGAACGAAAACTTAGAGAACCACGCCGGGAATAACGCATTTTGGTTTCTCTAGATAGCATATATTTTAATCACGCATTTCTAAAACATCCTCATGAAAGGTTCAAATTACGGCAAAATTCTTATTCCTATGCATCAAATTTAGTTTGACAACCATTCATGTTTTGATAGAAGAACCCAGACGTGTTAACAGTGTGCCTACCAGAAAGACACATATGATGAGAAGAACGGTTACATAAAAATTGTATACGTCGCCGAACACATTCTCATATGCTGGACTTTCAATTAATTTGCAAGAGTTCTCGCGCATCATTGTTCTCCAAAGTGTGCGAATTCGTACACATTTCGCACACTTCAAGCAATCGCAACTCTGACAGTCTCTGTTTAAATATCAAATATCAATGACTTAATGCGAAGTTTCCTGTTTCTTTGCTAGTACTTCCTGTTTATCACGCAGGGAATAAGATACACCAGTTCCTGATTCGCTGTTATTATTTAACCTGGGCCGGAACAAGCAATACCTACCAGTGAGATTTCGTTGCAACATATTTCACCGCGTGACACACTGGTAGTGTAGCTTTCAAATCGAACGAAGTTGACAAGATAAAATTCAACGTACTAACTTCGCGTAAAAGTGGTTATTAAACGATGAGTAAAGTACTATTATACATGTGGAACACGTTTGTAATGTATCCTATATGCTGAACATACTGCTGGGTTATTATAGTTAGCATGGGGGGGGGGAGGATTACGATCATTATCACTTTGGTTTAATTAGCAAACGGCGAGGTTTCTCAATAGTCTTTTTCGTTTTTAATAATTAAAATGAGTGTCTAGGACTGCAATTGCTGTTTCAGTTGAATTCTAAATTTAAAGAATAACAATGCAAACTAATACTAATTATTCATGACTGCTGAAGACTAAAATAACTTACATAAGGTAAGTATCGTTTTGTATCGATTCTCCATCTGTTGTATCGATATGTCTATCGTTAAAGCAAATGTATCCATTTGTAAGATACAAGTTTCTAATTTTAAAACAATAATCAGCAAAATACAATCATGCTTAAAATTTATATATATATATATATATATATATATATATATATATATATATATATATATATATATATATATATATCAAAGAAACTTTTTTAACAATATTCTATTGTTTTTGTCGTTTGTGTAAAATGGCCATAGTTTTGTATACTGTATTCAGAAATCTATATTAGTACATTCGAATTGCAGACATTCTACTACACTGGTTTATGCCATGTTTTACTGGCAAATATATATCTTTGTACGAGTGTTGTAAATCTTGAAAGTTAACTGTCTACACATTTATTAAAATTGGCAGTGGACCTTTTCATTTTTGACAGTGATAGGCCCATATGTCTGCTGATTTTGATAAGAGATTAAAAGCGAGAACACAGTATCGGAAGAAATTTTCACTTTCCTTTCATTGATTCATATGGCATATTGGTATAAACATCCGGTATATTTTCTGCCTCCCTACTCTGTTAAAATAGGCCATTTATTGTTCGTGCTAGAGTTCCCATTTCGTCCGCCTAGGATGCGGGAGGTGGTGGGTTCGAACCCCAGCCGAGTCATACCAAATACATATAGAAATGGTACGAACAGCTGTCTTCCTAGGCGCTCAGCATTAAGAGGTTAGTGTTAGGACTGGTCGGCCTGGTGGCAGGATAGTGCGACTGGGTGCGACATGATGCTACATGTCTGTGGAATGATGCCTCAGTGTTATTTATCACTATAACCTGCCACACTACAGAGATCGTAGCGATATGACTGAATTTGTTTTTTAAAACTACGTTAAAATTCCAAATCACAGACATTCCAAATCCAATGGGTATCAAATTACTGAGACATAGTATTTGATGACTGCTTCAGTTTCACAAGTGAGGGACTTTGTAAAACACTTTGGTCATGTGTAGTTGCTTCACGCACTCCTGTCTTAATCCATCATATTATGATTCTGTACGCAATCATCGCAATGTTATAAAAACATGCAGTTTGTCGCACGCCGAATTTTGAAAACTAATACCAAGCTCTAGGGGGCTTATTTTGTTAATAGAGAAATACTTACTCACATGCTGATCGTCATATGTAATTTTAAAAGCAAGCTATCATTCTTATAATGTCATTTTGTTATATATGCAGTTAATGCAACAGTTATAGTTTGATCCGAGGTTCTTATTATACTTAAACTTCAATAATTACTTTTTGAAACAAACATAATCCTTCAAATATTGTTTTTCGTGCTGTATACTGTTAATATTATGTTTTTGATGCTCATATATTTTGTCTGTTATTAAGCTATTTAATATTTTGTACTGTGTATATTTATCAATGTGTCAAATTCATACGCTACATTAAAGAAATTTGGTATGGTATAGGTAGATATCTTGACAGGTTACATTAATTAATCTTCGTACAGGTAATTATCTTCTCCTGGCTACATTTATTAGACCTGGTATAGGTAGATATCATGTCCCGGCTACACTTATGAAACATGGTGCAGGTAGATATAATGTGTCAAATATCCTAGGCTACAATACCGAAACCTGGAACAGGTAGAATTTTTGTGTCAAATTCACAGGCGACATTAACGAAACTTTGTACAGGTAAATATCTTGTCCTGTTCTCGCCCAATGACAACATTTTCATATATTTCTTTTGTTTTTAATACACTTTTTAAAAGGAAGATATCGCACAAAGAAACCTTTAAGTAACAGATGAGCAGATGAAGAGAATTTGACTCTTGTCATGAATGTCCTCAGAGGGAGAGTAAAATACATAAACCTAGATTTTATGGTTGATTTATTTATTAAATTTTTTTCTTCTCAGAAACATAATGGATGTACTCCTGTTCAGGCTTTATCCAGAATGTACCTTGGTTAGCACGACAAAATGAACATGTTGGACGCCATCCCTTCCGCCTTAGAGAAGAAGGTTGAAAAGGGGAATTCTTTCTTGAAATGTTATAAGACTGATTGTGGATGACAGTACTACTATGTCAGTGCATACAAAATTAAACGCATACATCAAGTTTATTCATCCGTAATTGTATTAAGCCAATTAAGTAAATGAATGTAGAAAAGGCAGTGTAATCTCTTCCAAGATTCTTCATAACGGCGCAAAATTAAAACATGTGAAGGTAAAATAATTGAGAACTGTTCGTCGTGTACATGTAGTTGTAATTTCACAAACAAATAACATTTGTCTTTTGCTCAAACGCTATACCTTTAAAAATGAATGATGACTAGCAGCAATATGACGACATATTGGCGACACAACACTACACAGAAGGAAAACATATCGTTATTTTAACTACAAGTATATAGTACTGGGACACTTTCAAGGAAAGAGTTATGGCCTGCAATTTTCAAAATCCTGTATGGAAGCCATTTTCAATCTATCTATCTATCTATCGCTCAATCTATCTATCGATCTATCTATCTAACTATCTATCTATCGATCGATCGATCGATCAATCTATCGGTAGTTTATTTGGTCGGTCAGAATATATATCTGAGCTCGTATGCCTAGTCTGTCCATCCTTCATTTGGCTATTTCAATCCATCCATCCATCAGTTAAGCATTCCATCTGTCAAAGTGTCAATTTTTTTTATCTCATTTGTTTCATCTTATACTAATATGTTAAAAAATGTTCATACCATTACTTTCGTTTTAAAAATTAGATCCCAAATATTCACTCAATCAAATTTATTTTCAATGGGAGTATGTTTCTTCAATTTTATAATGTTCTTAAAAATTAGCTATGAAAATTGTGTCTAAATGTGATATTTTCAAATCCTCAGGCTACATGCCAATAGAGTAAAATGGGTCAGATAGTATGATCGACAATATTGAATTTCATGTAAGTGGGAAGACTGAAATGTCTCATTTTAACCTTTCCTCACACCTCTACTACAGTCAAAGGAAGCATATTGCTCTCCCGCAGCGCTGACACAAGATTTGATTATTTGATATATACCATATAATATGCTGAAGATTGTCTGATTCACTGTCTTTGAATATTTTGAAACACACCTCTGCCCTCCATGCATTGTCAAAAGTATCAGAATGAATAGCGGAAAAATATAGTTTCATGCTTCAAGTTTTACAATTTCAAGAGGAGCGTGAAGTTACTGTTTAAGAACTTAATGAAATTCTAAAACCTGTGAAGTCTCTCATTATGTACAGATGTGAACGTCTCACAGGAAAAGTTCAATATTTTTTTATTACCCTTTTGATATACTGACCATTTCGTCGTGGATGTCCTTCCCAACGTCACTTTCCAATCAAACGTAATCTAGGAACAAGAAATGTAGCATAGAGAGGGTGGAGGGAAAGAGAGAATACACACATACAGTCTCTTTCTTGATATGCAATTTAGATAGACAAATACAAACAGGTTATACATGTATAACACGATGAATTTAGAAAGTATGAATAAATCCATAACATAAACGGTCTGATCTCCCAGCAGTGATCAAATTATCGTTTATGCTATTCACCCATTTATAAGCTGTTATTGTTAGCGTTTGCTTCGTAAAACGTACACAATTTAGAAGTTAGAATAGTATGTTTTCTTTTTTAAAGAACTTCGCGAAAATCAAAAAAATTGATGTCTTTTTTTTCAGGTACAGATCTAAAGGTCATTCAAAAAAGCACAAATTATTGAGAAATCTAAAATTACCAGGCAGAAATGATATGACCACTCCTATTCATATGCTCTACATTTGTTGTAAAACCGATGGATTTCTATGGAACTGACACCTAGTTTAAACCCCAACAAAATTACCATTTTATTAAGATGCATTTTTCATTGATCTTCTACTTTTGACGCAAGTTTTATTGCGAATAACGAAGTTCTGTTGAATCAAGTTATTGATGCAAGACAACAAAGAAAAAGCTATCAACGAGGCAATTGTAGATCACATATTTTGTCATTATGTAATGGTTCTTACCTTTAACATAAAATGATTCCTTAACGGCCTTCCTGAATTGCCAATGAGCAACATTTGTTCGGCCTTTTGTGAATATCAGCGAAAGATTGAGACAATAAATCACCAAACTTTTTGCAAGCAATCGCATTGGTGGGTGAGTGTATTTGTGTGTTTGCGCGATTTACGTACGCCTTCAATCTACGAACCTTGGCCAGATTTCTGGCAAGATTCCTCACATCACCATGATGGCTGAGCCAAGACTAGAATCCATACTACGAAATTTCAACGTGAATTCATGTAAAGGCTATTTAGATATTTACAGATGTTACATAGTTACTGTGAATTCATTTAAACATATTTTGAAATTATTTCGTACTGATTCTTTTTTACTGTGTGTACATCGGTACATTACTGAACATCACTCGGAATACCACTGGAACTAATTTGGATTACTCAATTCTTTTGGGTTGAACTATTAGGGCTGTTTAGGATTTAAATCACCATACTGCAAGGTATATTCCGCTTTTTTACTTTTAGGGAAGTAAATTATATTTTGAATTTACAAAACTTGTTGGTTTTCGCTATAGAATCGCAACGGACGTCAGATTTCAAACGTGGTTAAAAAGGTTCCCTGTGGATATTGAACACAAAGTATTTTCCTCTGTTTGTAAGGAACACTTGTAAGTAGCCGCACGTGGGGAGCGGGCCGTTTCCAGCCACGGGAAAGGCTAAATGTACAATACATCACCACAACAATCACAGCCAGCTGTTCGACATTGAAGCTTCTTTAGTAAAACTATTCAGACTCGAAGAATAGTACTTCATCTTTAGTGACAACTTCTTCTGAAAGGTAGTTAATTAGCCGATGTCAACCAACATCGGAGTACATATGCAAAAGTGATGTTATGAAAGCCAAAATCATAAGGATTGAAAACATTGTGAATCATCAGTTGAGGTTCAAATGGTGAAGTGAAATCAAACATATTTTTAGCTTGATATTCCCAAACAGTTAAATTGCTTAACATTGCTCAGGTGGGAAGAAGGACTGCATATAAGCTTAGCTGTCTTCGACATTGTACCAAACCTTAAATCGTAATATATCAATAACGTTAGGCACAACATCGCATCTGTTCTTCTATAGGACGAGTGTTTGAATGAGGACTTGCAAGATATACAATTCTGGTCGTCCGAAGTAGTGACACATTACTTTGATTCAGAATTTCTTGGACATGCCAGAGCTGAAGACGTCCACGATATCCTCCAAAAAGCATTATCAGATATAGCATTTAATAACATGGTACAGACTTTTATGGATGGACCCAGTGTTAACTGGAAGCTGCAGATGCTGCTTCAGGCAGAAATTCTAATGCAGATATGAACTAAGAATCTTTTGCAGGTGGGAAGCTGTGATCTTCATAACCTTGACAATGCTTTCAGTCGAGGGTGAGCAGGAGTTGGTTGGGATATGGAGACAACACCGATGAGTCTATTCGTGCTCTTTATGACTAACGTTTGCTTTCGTAATTGTTGTCAGGATGTATTTGTTTTGTAATTTATTTTTTTTTTGTGTCTGTCCTTGTAATCTTGTCTTTACGTACGTTTTTGTGTTATCTAATATTATAAAGCACTTAAAGACACAATAGTGCAGCTGAGGATGAATTTTCTTGCAAAATTATTGGGACATTTATGTATATCAACTGATTAAAATACTATTTAAAAGGCAGTTCTGGGGTAATATCAAGTACATAGAAGTTCTCCTTATGAAATACGAGCTCTCTGAAATTTTCCTACTTAGAGTAACGAATCTATTGTCTCCATAGTGAAATCCCAGTCGGCAGTGATCTGCAGATCCCAAACGAAAAACATACATAATTCCTGTGACCGAGGTTTGTGTTATTATATGCCAAATTGTAAACTCTGAAGTTGATGATGTGAAAATAAGTACGCTATAAAACCGTGCAAAATGTCAACAACGGTGATTACGATGTTCTGATCTCGTTCTTTTCTCCTTCTCCTTTTCCTTTCTACTTATAATCTTGAAAGGAAACATTGAAATGTATGTACAACTATTTTTATAGTTATATTTAGTTGTTTTTTTTTTTCGTGGTACGAGAATGATTTAAATAGACATGGTTTGTACAGTATTGCCAAAACCACAGGTTCTCAATTTCTTGTTTAGTATTCGCACTCCCTCAGTCCCCCCCCCCATTTTATAAACGAAAGCATCTAGGATATTTAAAAATGCTCAGAACTTAGTAAATTGATTAATCACTTTATAAATTCTAACCAGATTGTCACCACTGGACTCCTAACATTCGTCTTCCTGGCGTTTCAATCAAAGCGGAAAAGAATTCGTGTTCTGCTTCTCCAAGTTAATACTTTACAACATACATAAAACTCAGGGCCAGATCATAAAAGGTACACACACACACACAAACGTACAGTCATTTGTTACTTGAGGTTTGACCACCGTTTTATTCTTACGCATGTGTATTCGGTATTATGCACAATGAGTAAATAAACACATAGACTTGTGTTGGTGCCGATTCGAGGAAAGTAGGGTCACTTATAATTTAGGAACCCCCCCCCAACACTTGACCTGATCCAGTCCAGAAAGCGTTCATCAAATCACAGCCTCGCATGTATTAATTTCTGATTGTCAGTTAACACTATATTCCTATCAGTTTGATAGGTAATCATGAATACATTAGTTGTCAAATTATGAAATACTTTTACATATTAAAATTCATTTGAGGGACAACTGGACCACAGTAGCAATTATAATGTGTAATAGAGAATATGCACACTAAATGATAACTCAGATGTAGAAACTTTGTTATTAGTCCAGGGCGACCATTAAGAGGGAGAGGGAGAGGAAGGACGAGACGTGGAGCATAAACCAGAAGTGGAAGAGGAGGAGGACATGCTGTGCATCCTGAAAACAGAGCTGACCAAGCTCTACACATAGTTCAAACAAGGCAGAAAAGAATGAGGGTAATTTTTTTATTTATATCTTGCAAAACATTTATTGATATGTATTGAAAAATGTTTGGTACTTGGCTATGACTCTAATATCTACAAGTCAGCAGTGCTCTGCACAACTTAGAAAATGCATACTTATATTGTGGGATTATTTATTTTACCAAACATTTCATGTTTAAACTGCTTTACGTTTGGTTGCTACTCACCACCCCACACTAATATCATTTGATAAAGGCAGGCCATGCACATGTACCACAGAAAATACAGAGGCCACCTGATTTATATGGCCATCTTATATAATACCAAAATGATAAAAGTATTTTGGAGACAATCTCAGTGAGTACCCCATTGCATGATGACATACATATAATTGATATTAAACTAAATACAAAAGGTTTTAACATAGGTCACTTAAATGTATAAGATATAGTGGGAAAAATAGACCAGATCAAGTTAATGTTGTCTTCCAAGGAAAGTAATATACATGCTTTAGGACTCACTGAAAGCGAATTAAGTGCTGACCACAATGATAATCTATTTCCATGTTAAGGTTACTATTAGCCTTTATGCAGAGAGAGAG